>JAGFPH010000643.1:834-14187 GCA_018207615.1 Philaenus spumarius
TTTTTTTTTGCGCGATGTGTAAAAAAATGTGTAGGCACATGCCCTGTTGGTACCGCACAACAGGGTTATGTGGGGATGGCCCTGTGCCGACCCACTAAAATCTCACCTCTTTCTCCGGCCCTTGTTGTTGGACAGGGTATCACTATTAGCATAACTTCCTGAACAACCGGGCACCTTTCAGTCGTACGTCTGTCCTACTGTTCAGGCATCTTCTTACTTATTTCTCAGTTCTTCTTCCTTCCGCTTAATCACCGTTACGATGTAGTTTGCAATACTATCCCACTTTTCTTTGCTTCTTAGCATCAGCGTTATTATATTTTCCGGAAGAATTTCTTCTTTTATCTTGTTTTGTAGCTCTTCTTTTAGTTTTTTTCCATCTTTACATTTGAACAGAGTATGTTCCACATCATCTTCCTGTCCACAGCTGTCACAAATGCTGCTATCAATTTTCTTAAATCTCCATAAATAATGTTTAAAGCAACCATGTCCAGTAAACGCTTGTGTCAAGTAGAAATTTACCTCGCCATATTTCCTGTTCATCCACAGTCCTGGATCCTTTAAAATTCTATGGGTCCATCTTCCGTTGTTATCATTGTCCCATTCCTCCTGCCACCTCTCAATAAGCCTCTCCCTAGCTTCCCTACTTATTGTGGTTTTTGGCTTAGTTTCATTTAACTTATGTTCCTCGTAAACCTCCCTTCTCTCACAAACTAAAAGGTGTACTGGTGGTATTCCTGCTACAACCATTACCGCAACTTGCGAGACTGTCCTATATGCAGCAGTGACTCTCAGTGCTACTTGCCTCTGGACTGACAGCAACCTTCTCCTATGGACTTGCTTTGTCATTGCTTCACTCCAGGCCGGTGCTGCGTACAGTATTATGGAATGAACCACACTTGCATACAACCGTCTTTTTTTTTCTTTTGGTCCTCTAACATTGGGCATCAAGCGCGATAGGTTACCTGCTACAGTGGCGGCCTTCATACATACCTTCTTCACATGTGGTCCGAAAGAAAGTCCTCTGTCCACTTCTACTCCAAGGTACGTCAGCTGTGGTTTTCAGTCGATCCGCACACCATTAATGACAAGCTTTGATGTCCTGAACGTCCTTCTCTTTGTTACCAGGACTGCTTCCGTTTTGTTGACGGCCATTTCTAGGCCTCTGCTAGTCAGCCATCTTTCGACTGTGGCGATACTCTCTTCCATCTTTACTTCCAGGACATGTTCTTCTAGAGCCTCCACGACGATGATGCTGTCATCTGCAAACCCTACGATTTTCACTCCCTCTGGTAATTCCGTTTCCAACAACTCATCGTAAACAATCTTCCAAAAGAATGGCCATCCTATTTTCGCATCTTTACTTCTCAGCTCTACAATGGCAAGTACCTGCTGCCTTGTATTGGGCTTAGTGTCACGGTGATATTAGCCTCAACAGTCTCAGACTTCAACGCTAACTCCAACGCGCTTTTAACTTCTTCCTCTGTAGTACAACAGTCCAGGTCTCTTATTTCAAGCTTTGTTTTAGGATCCAGAGCTCGAACTTCAGTGCCTTCACCTAAGATTTCCTTGAGCTCATCCCTAAACTTTGCGCTGTCCTTCGTACCTGAGCCTAACTCGAAAAGTATGCTGCCATCCCTTGTCTTACGGATTGTTTTAATTTCTGTACCTGTATTCCCCGGCATAGCTGTAGTACGAATTTTCTTCAGTGTGTCCGCGTATGACTGTCCCTCCGCGGGCTTTATGAGGATTGCTTCTGCCTTCGGTCTTAATCGTATCGATCTATTGGGACCGTCCCTCTTCTGGGTCATTTGTACAACCTTTTCTCTCTCCTTCCGATCATTTATTGTCTTTTTCTGGCGGGCTCTTCTTGTCTCAACGACAGTGAATACTTCCTCCTCCTCCGTCTCCGTACCTTTACAGGAGATAAGTTCGTCCACGGCCTTCCTCTTTTTCTCCTCCCTATTTTGAAGAGGACTCGAAGCGTTTCTTTTGCCACTCTCTTCAGCCCTTCCGGCCACCTCATCCTCCGGGCTCAATAGCTTGTCTTTCCTTGCAGGTCTACTCTTATCTGACGGAGATGATCTGTCCGATTCCAACCTTGCCATTAACCCTTCTACAGCATTCCGGCGCATATTTCTACATGTTTGTAAAACAACGAGACTGTTCTCGATCAACACCATGTTGTTCTTTATGTCCATCGCGGTGTTTCTCTGTTTTGCAGCTGCCAGTTTCATGCAGTGTAATGCCTTCTTGACAGCAATCAACTGTTCTTCTTCACCCTTATTCGCCTCTTCCAGTAGGCTTCGGAGGTTCCTGACCTCAATTCCTTCCGTGTCCATCACTATGGCCATACTCACATCTGAGGGCTGTTTCTGTTTCTCTGGGCCCAACAGCTTAACATGCGTTCCATCTCTCAACGAATCCGCGTTACTGGTGTCAGCCGCTGGATCTCTCGCCGGATCTGGACCAGGGATGGTATTCACCTCTGAATTTTTTACAGGTGACCTTACAATTTTGGAGCTCCTTCCAAAAGGGTTTGTCTCTGTCTTTTTAGCAAGTAGATTCTGAACTTTGGCGTCCGTTTTAACGAAGTTAAACTCTGCTTCACTCACGCTCGGTACTGATAGGCTTCGTTGCTTTACATCATATTTAGCTAACTTTCCTCTCTGCTTGAAAGAATTTGCCTCTGCACTTGTAACTTGACAGGCCAAGTGTTCCACCCCCCTGCAATTTCATCGTGTGATTGGTCGCCCCCACAATCCTTGCGACCAACACCGGCCACCGGGGCTTGCAAGAGGCTTATCTGCGCGGGGTATATCCGTTGTTTTATCACACATCATAAGGTTTTCCTGAGAAGAAGAATAGCGTAGTGTAAAAGAAGGACCCCTAGCTCTCGAATACTCTAATAGCATCGGGATCGAGAAAAATTGGTCAAGAGAGACCAGATAGGATAGATAAAAGAATAAGGGATCTAACCCAAGACAAGAAGAAGAAAGTTAGATCCAGCATGGGTACCTCGGGAGTGCCAGTTCCCGTACTCACAAGGTGTGAGCCCTTGAGGACAGTTTTCTTATTAATTTACATACAGACACACTACGGTAAACAAAATAAAATATACCCATGATTATATATATGACGTTCTAAATTTCTTTTGACACAAGGAGCAATATCCTGAAGTTAGTGCATAGACTTTGGAAGCACCCTGTATATCATAACTTTTACAAAATGGCTAACAATATAGTCCCAACCACAAAAGCAACATTTATGCATTGGCTTACAAAGACAAAAACAATAGATTTACGGCTTATTACTCTGAATTAACTTCTGTGCTCATAATAATGTATTGCCTTTAATGAATGCTCTTCTGTTATACGTTTTACCTGTAAATAAGGTTCTTTATTACAGAGCTTCTGACAGAAATATAAATATGTTCATGTCATGAATGACAACTTTAATTGTTTTCGTTCAATTTAAGGAACACCTTTTTTGTATTTTAATTAGATTTAGTCTGCATTATTATTGCGCTTACTAAATCTTGTAACATTAAATTCTATGCCAAAAAAAATTAATGTTTGACTTAATTTCATAAAAATGTTTTTTTCTTGAAAATATTACTTGTTACAGCTCGGAGAACAATAGAGATTATTATATAAATTTTAAATAATAAAATTTCTGATAAAAATGGTTTTGTATATCTAAGGTAAAAATAAATGTTGTAGAATGTGTGGCGAATATTGTAAGAAAAAACCAAACAGACCTAGAATATTACATTACAATACAAATTACAAAACTGTTAAGAATCAAATATTGTACCATTTTTTTAGTGTTCAATTCAATATAAAAAAAACAAAACATATAATATAAACAAAACGTGGAGAATTGTTATAGTTTAAATATTATTTGTGTGCCTTGTACAATCAATGCACTAAATGTGTGATTAAGTTTTGTTTAAAATCAGTGTTGTGTTACATTATGTGAGTGGACTTATAATTAATGGGCCTGAAGATGCCAGCTGTGGCAGTGAAACATGAAGCCATGAATGTAAAACTTAATCATATACAAAATACTACAGTAATTGACTAATAAGGGTATTAATGAATATAAAACTAGTGAAAAGATGGAACACTTTTTCGAGTTAACTGTCAAAATCGGTTTTCCCTGTACCCATAAACATATAAGACGTTACCCCATACAGAATTTTCAAACTGTTAACCCAATATTTTCAAAATTTTGACCCAAAAAAGTGACCCCGACGTGCTACGACTCACGTTAGAAAGCTCAAAAGCTTTTCAACTCTCCGCAATAAAATTACGAAGATTTTGGTACCACCAGAAGTTTTCTACGACGTCTGAGAGTGCTTATATTGTGTTTACAGGAAAACAGACACAAAAAATTATCGCATGATTTCAATACTTCGGAATTCTAATGCGAGCAGAAGTAATAATATTTATGTTCTTCAGCAACGAATAGAAATGAAAGCGCCTTTATGACAATAATAAAACTGTACAATATGACTGTACAATTATGCACATGCAATATGCATTGCCTTCCTTTAGGCTGCTGGTTAAAATATAAAAATAGCTTTTCTAATGATTTTTGCAGGTGAGATATCCAATTTGAAGGTTTTTGAATAGAAATTAGTATTAATTTACATTCAAAACCCTGATATTGGGTTTTTGGGAATGTCATCATTTATGATCTTTAATTTAAAACTCATTTTCGAGTATCAGAATCCTTTAAACAAATAAAAGAGCACTGTGGCGACAAAATCACACTGATTTAAATAAAAACCCGAACCACAAAACAAGAAACAAAAACAATAACTAAACAACTAAATTGTAAGTTATGTTTAATACGTTACCCTTAGAAGTGTTAAAACCCTCTGAGGATGATGGCCATGTCATCGAAATGTACATAAGGGTAACTTACAATTTAGTACAACATAACTTACAATTTAGTTGTTTAGTTATTGTTTTTGTTCCTTGTTTTGTGGTTCGGGTTTTTACTTAAATCAGTGTGATCAGAATCTATGTCAACTATATGATTAATAAGTTATAAAGTACTTACACCGTCTGTGACTTCTAATCTCATTTTATTTACGCGTTTCCATCGAACGCGAGAGGTAATGAAAGCGGCTACTGAATGTAATGAATGTTTGTGTAAAGTAATGTAGGCCTACATATGTTTAATGTTGTTATTAGCGAATTTCCATAGGAAAAATGAGCTATTGCAGTGGCCCTTATGGTGAAACCCAAGGTCGGGAGTAGCAAATGAGCACCGATCATGGTCCCCAGAACACGTTTTGGGGTGTCAAAAAAATTCATATATATATATATGTGTTCGCACTCTAGCGGCCGCATTTTAAGTCCGATTTGATCCAAATTTGGTACAACCAAAGTTGGTTGTCTATGTGGCTCGGACGAGTTCGTTAGCCAAAAAAATCCAACAACCGGAAGTACGTTTTTTGACCGGAAGTAACTATTTTTTGAGAATTTTACTACGAGAATGAAATTTTTTAGGGATTTTTCTAACAATACAAATGTAGGATGTTATTCTGCGCATTTTGTTTTTTTACGCGACCTTCTAGCTCGCTTGGTTCCCCAAAAATCGACAAAAACGTAAAATACCATAAAAGTACCCAGTTCAAAGCCAAGTGATACAAACTCGCGAGGCCACTAGGAGGAAACAAATTCTACTAATATATTGCGTACACCAGACAGCTGTTCAACGCCTTCGTGAGTAGACCTATTTCCCAAATTGTTGGTTGAAACCCTAAAACATAGGCATATAAACTTAATTTTGGAAATTTGCTCTACTCACGTCAGCGGTCCAGCTGCGTGGTCGATTTATTATTTTTTTAATGTTGCATTCATTAGTGAAGATCTGATAATGGGACATAAGCTCCGAAAGAAAAGAAAATTAGAAGTCACAGACTGTGTTAGTACTTTATAACTAATTAATAAGATCTTTATTTTAACATTTTTTATATCTTCCCCCTAACTTAATTAAATTCTTTACTAATTCCCCTTTCCGTACCGGTATTAAATGTTTAACTCAGCTAAGTAATAGCCTACAGCCAGTATGTAATTAGGAAAGTACAGTATTTATTTTACACCTTATACTATTAATAAATGGTATTAATGATTTCTAAAATGGTATTAATTCAATTTAGTAACAGGAATTAATAACTTTAATAATAAGTTTTAACTATGCAGAAACTGCAAAGGTTATAATTTATCTATCAATGTTGTTATTTCCTTTGTGGTCGCCACTCACGCCTGTGACAACACAGTATACAATATCTGATGCTTGCACATATTTATTCTCGCAAACTTACCTTGAACTTGACATTTACTTTTTACTAACAGAATGCTCAAACGATAATAACTTGGAAGTCAATGAAAAAACTAAAAACGTCAATGTATTTCGGTGTTTGAGAAATCATCGTAGGAATTAATAAGCATAAACTAACTTAGTAAAATAAATGCATGAATTCTTTGCTTCAGATAACTACTCGTGCAGCACAGGGCAGACAAAGTGTACTGGAAGCGGTCAATGTATCCCTCAGGACTTTTGGTGTGATCATTTCCTTGATTGTCCTGATGCATCGGACGAGATAAACTGCAGTGAGTAAAGTAATTTCACGTCTTCCATTGCATAAAAACTGGAATCAAGATTTAATTAATATAAATACAGTAGAATCTAGAATTATCCGAGGTAATTGGAACAAGGCACACCTCAAATATTCTGAAACTCGGATAATAATGTAGGCCGTGAGAATATTATTTAGGTTGAAAATTCCTGCGGCATTTACATATAAGCAAATTTGGAACCTTGCTTACATAATGGTCTATTTTGCTTTAAATAATTATCAATTTAATTCAATTTATTATATCAGTGCGCACTCTTCAACGAACGTTTTACGACTCAGAGTGCGCACTGACTGACATGTAACCGAAATCGTGTGTTTTATAACCTTTGTAAACGTGTATATGTATATTTGTGTTTTGTTGGGTATTTGCACTTATGAACTGTATTCACCATTGCTTTGAAACATTAACAAGATCCGTATGGAACGATTCCTACTAAAAAAAACCTTATATTATCTGATGATGTGCTCATACAGTCCGAAAATGCAGTAATCATTGAAATTAGTAATCATTAACAGTGTATTAGTGCGACATACCGGAAAAAATGTATTTATAAATTTCTATTAATCCGTAGGCTACAGTGTTAAAATTCCAAAAAATGTATTAGACACTGTAATAAAATATTTATAGTTTTTTATAGCACCAACCATTAGCTCAAGGATGAATATTAATAGCTCATGGATGAAGGATGTGAATATTAATAAAAGTGGAAGAACTTGGCTACATCAAGGAACTCATTTTTATCTGTGAATAACACAGTCCGAATCGATATGTAATTTTGTATTTGTCTTCGTATGTGAATATAAGTCTGTTTGGTGAAAGTGTTTTTGTTGTAAGTGTGCTACGCCTGATGATGTCTTCTGTAGCAAAAAGAAAGAAAAGAAAAACTGAACTACTTTTGACGAGATATATTAAATCGATCTAACTCTTTTGTCTGCAATGTTTTTATAACTACAACCTTAAGCCCAAGTTCTATAAAAATAGCAGTTGAAATACAACAAAACCCATAACTCTTCTAACAAGCACATTATCAAATCCATTCAAAGTTATTGTGCACATTATAAATACTTTCTGAAACAATCTTCCATGACCAACCCGTAATGCTAGAAGTAACCAAAATGAGATTGCAGAACAAACAAATCATTACTCCCTCAGCAGACACAATATCAAGCTTCTTGATAATTGCTGTAAACCTTCTAAATTTTTCCAAAATTTCCTGTCTGAAACTTTTTTTTACCTCAGTGCAAGGGGAGTTTAGATTTTTTTAATGCTTAGCTAACGGAATTAAACGGATACTTCGAAAACTACCTGCGCTGACAAAAAAGTAAAAAGTACTAAGACAGTAAATATACTTTGCAGGATCAAGACAATGCAGATTTGATGAATTCCGTTGCAATAATGGACAGTGTATCGCTGCCAAATACAGATGCTATAACTCAGGGCTTCCTCGTTCAGGTTGTGCCGATGGTTCTCATCTACTTCAATGCAGTAAGTCTGTTGATCATTTCTAATTTATATAACCTTCGCTCTTCCCTCTGTCTTACATACATACTGCAACGAGTTACCAGTAATTGGTAACTGGTTGCGCGCATGCGCAGAACCCGACCTTGGACGTGACTTTGAACGAGTACGCCAGTCGAGTGGGATACGCCGAGCAAGAAACTACGCAGTGAGCCAGGTCATATCGTCTGCGGCCGGCAACTTTCCACACTGACTCAAAACCTTGTAAATTATGCCATAAGCAAACTTTAATTATATATTTTAATCGGATATCGCCTAACGACATATTTAATCAATCGCGCACTCGTATTTAAATATTTAACAGTGATAAGTTCTTTCGGTTATGAAGCGTTTCGTGTTCAGTGACTAGTGTAATTAGTTTAAACTTATAGTTAATTAGTTAGACTTATATATAATTATTTAGGGCCTCATTAAAAGCTGGCGGAATCGGATTACCAGGTTCGGTGTAAAGGCAATCGGTTGGTTTAGGTTGATATTAATTCAATTCCTCTGCGTGTGTGGGTAACGGCCATTTTGGGTCGAGTAATCCAGTCACGACTTCCATAATTTTTACTAAGTCGACGCAAAACACGCTGGGCAGTCATTACCTTAATAACATCAAAGGGTTAACTGTCACAGTAAATGGTACCAGAGCGGGTTACGATCCACAGCTACATTAAATGGTAGATGAGCGGGTTACGATCCTCAGTAAATGATTGCAGAGCCTTTTTTAAATGATAGCCTAGCGTAGTAAACCGATTTCATTCGTGTCAGACCTTGCTTACTTTGCGTCACCGTTTTCCGCCGGCGAAAAACCACGTTTTTCATTTTTTGTAACCCAGTCATCTGCGAACCGATCAAATCTTTTTATTGATAAATTTAATCAACAAATATTTTAATACTAATTAGACACGCTTGACCTTATATTAATTAAATTATACGTTCACTATATTTTTATTTTTACACCCATTTCTTTTGCATATAATATGGTATATAAGTGTTTCTTTTGCATATATTTCCTGCTTCATTGGTGAGTACTTAACTTATTATTACTATATTATAATTAGCAGTGCCTTACTTTATTCATATTTGAAAGTCAGATTACTTCACTGACAGCCTACTTAAAATAACTTCGATCAACCTAACCTCTCAAGTAAAGTTCAATATTGTTCAATAGGCCTAATCAATTTAGTACTGCCTTGGGTAGAACGAACTTTGTGTTTGTTTGCATAGCAGGACCTAACCAATAACCTATAAATATACCAATCCATATATTTTCATTGTAAATTTTATATTCACCATATATTTAGGCCAGCCTGCACCGCCTTAACAGTTAACAACATTAAGTATTTAAATTTATAGCCTACCTTTTTTGTGTCTTACAACTAATTCACAGCAGATAGTACTCTTTCATAGTTGGCCACCCACACATTGCATATATTTCACAGTGTCTGTGGTAATGTTTAGTTATTTTGCATATTTCAGGGTATCTAAGGTAAAATAGGTTTTAATAATTATTAGGCCTAGGCCAATTTTGTCAACGCTGATTGATAATATTTCAGGAAACGTAATTTCAAGTAAATTGCTTTAAATATATACACCTTTTGGCCTACATCTGCTAGTCAACAATAATACAGTATTACACGGTACATTAGCCTATAACAAGCAAACATAACACCATGTTCATTTCAGCATAGTTATTGACACGTTGCGCCTACACTAATATATTTCATACATATAGCCTAATTATTTCACCTTTTCAGAAATCTAAATCTTATTTCTAATTGAACTGAATTGTAACACTTGACATTTGAATCAGAGCTGTGGCAACATTACATCAAACTACAGTACTTTCAGAAAACATTGAATAATTAAATCAATCTTAAACAGTTTTGAGATAAATAAATCATACTTAACCAGATTCTCTGCTTATAGGTAAAATATTTCTGTAAAGCGAATTCAATCAATGATCATATTATTATACTTCTATAGCCCCTACATTGATAATATCACAAATATAGTTTCAAATAATATTCAATAAATTTAAAACAAAAATAATTCCATTCAATATAGTAATTTGATTACACCTAAACAATTGACCAAAAGCAAATGCAAATTAAATATTGTTCACTTTAACCAATAAGTAAGCTTCAATAGTTATTATTGGGCTTACTACTCATTAATAGGTTATTAACAGCATATTACTTGACCAAGGTATTGAAGCATCCCAGGACATCTCGAGCTAAGATATAAGTAAACAAACGCAGGTAAATTGTTTTGTGTGTTCATAATCTATTGTTTACAGGTATTGTACTGCTACATAATCTTAACTTTTGCCAATTCTTACCATTCATATTTAATTCATTGCCTATAGGCCTACCAGACCTTTCCAATTTCAGATCGAGCTGGTGATTTCAAATAGATAATTAATTTATTTTTGTGCTTTATTGTTTTCAGAAATTATTGTTTTCAAATAATTATGTCTCTCTGAATTACAGCTAATTCATCAAATAAATAGTACAGCCACCAACCTTCAATAAATCTTTGTATATTACAAATAAAACCAAACTTTCAAACAATTACAGTCGATACTTCATAATAAACAATACTTAACAACAAAATTAATTCAAAAAAATAGTTTTCGTCCTATATCAATAACAGTAAACCGACAATATAGTTCATAATAGTTTTGCACCAAAATAATTATTTCTCAAAACTACAGTCGCACCTGGACGATCATAGAGCCTATAACAAATACAAATAAAAATGACAACATTATAATCAATAACACCAAATAGCAGCCATCAAGCAAACGCAATTCTACAGTTATGACCCAACTCAGACAGATAGTTTTTATCGGAGATAGTCACACTACTCGTCTAGGCCGGCACTACCAATTACAAAACCATAACCAGTCAACAAAAGTGTACTTTCATGGGTTGCCAGGAGCGACTGCTGCAAAAATCAAACTTTATATAAAATTAAACAGAAAAATAATTTTCCCAAATAAATTAACAAATCTAATTCTCGGAACCAACGACTTGCTCAAGCAACAAACCTTCGAGCAACTACGAGTTAACGTCATTTCAATAATAAACCTTATTAGACGTTGCAACCCAAACGGTGAAATCGCGTTATTCGAACTTCCGATATTCCCAAAAATTAAAACAAAACCACACATACTTGCACAAATAAAATCCTACAATAAATTTATAACAACCTTATTTAATGTAACATTGATTAGATTCAATATCGACGATTACGATTCGCCAAAGTTTTTCTTATCTGACGGATTACATTTTTCACGAACAACCAATTCCTTAATATTGAAAACAATAAACGAAATACCAAACGGTAAAAAAATTATCATACAGTGGAAATAAACATAATGCAGTTAATTAAAAGAAACAAAACAAAAAATCAAATTAACTATAAAAACCCTAACCATATTAAAAGAAATTACGACGTACATAGGGCCCTAACTGACATAACAAAATTAACCCAATGAATGATTAATCTTTTCTACTATTTAATTAAATATAAATATTATTTAACAACATAAGATTGAATACAATACTTATCGTTAAATAAGAAGTTAACTACCAAATACCCTACAGAAATTTACCATTTTTAACCCCCACCAAATCTAATTATCAACCCGATCGTGCCGACCTGCCTTTGCCTTAACACCTGGCTCCGATCGGTGATATTAGATTAGATATTAGATTATAAGTTATTTCTTACTTCCTACTTCATCCTTCTAACTCGAAACAATAGCTTACATCTCTAATCTATCGATGGTTTCGTTCGGTCGATAGGTATGGCTTGGGTAATCTCTTACGAGGGCTTACCTCTACCCAACATGACGTAACAACTATTCGATGATTAGAGCATTTTTCTCAGATCCATCAAATTTTTTTTTCCACTTCAACTTTAAAATCTCACCAATCGTCCGACTGTCTTTATATGTATCACTGTGTGTAATCAGCTCCTTTCCTTTAGATCATTATTTTTATTTTGTTCATTGGATATAAAATTAACTTCACTTTTAATTTTTTTTTATCATAAGAAACTATAATTGAGCCTTACACTGGAGATGCTTGGAGATAGCCTCGGCTTTTGGAAAAAGTAGTTAGGCCAACTGCCAGAGAATTTTATAGTTGCATCCTCTCAAAAACCTTCCTTAATTTCGAGTCAACAATAATATTTTCACCAAATTTTTTTTAACCCAAATCATCTATCCACCCATATCAGAACATACAACATTTTGTTATACTACCTACTTTCTCTTTACTACCTATCTACCACTCTGGTCTGTCTTAGTTTATAAGTTAGTTATATATATATATATTAATATATTCTTATTCGAATTTAGCATTTAAGATTTCGCTATGATATTATTTAAGTTTATTCGAATTAAATCGAACCCGCCCCTTAATTACGTCGTGCACTAAAACGTTCCGTGTGAATCAATCGACGCGAGATAATCCCATCCAGGACGACGCGTCGAAATCCACGAAAACAACAAATAACACGACGTAAGCTAACCAAAATGCCATGTAGAGGGAAATAAAAATTGCCTTTCAATTAATCTTGCGCAGGCCAAAGTTATTATACTTATTTTCGTGCCTCGAATTATATTTTTTTTTCTCAAATAAAACCAATTCCTGTATTCCATCCACTACCTACTCATATGGATGTTTTTCTTGTGTCTCACGATACACATTTTTGTGTTTATAAATGGTTGTCGTTTCGCCAGTTTCAGCCTACCAGCCGAAACTGTGCCCTAAATATTAATTAAACCATATATTGGTTTTTGTATTTTTTCTTGTTTGTGTCTCAATGTTTGTATAATTTTTTGGTCATCTTTTTATAAATCGATTAACTTTAGCGTATACACCCATTTTATATTTTTCTTCTACACTGATCACCGCACTTGCTTTTATTTCATAACGCGTAAACCCAATAACCTTATAACCATCCTTTTCCCATCAAACCAAAAAATATATAACTTCTAGTTATCTCAATATTGTCGCGTCTTTGGTGATGAACAATTTTGGTAATTTAATTTTAAGATAGCCTTAGTAAATTCAATAGTTTTAAGACAAAATTTTTTTAGTTCTTAAGCCAAATAGCATACCTACAATAACCCCAACCCCACACGCCTAAATACCTAATTTCACTCCATTACCTAACCTCCAAA
>JAGFPH010000643.1:15295-28335 GCA_018207615.1 Philaenus spumarius
TGAAAGTGTTACGTTAGGATTGGCAGAAAATTGTACTAAAACTTATTTCATGGATCCTAGCAGATATAATTTGTATAATAATAAAAATATAACTTTGCAGAACTTTGATTGTCCATTTCTTTGAAACGGGCACTAAACTCTAGTTTGCACCATTCTGTTTCTCTTTTAATAAGCTTTTCAATGGTGTATTACATGACCAACTTTTACATCTGAAATTGTTAACCCTACCTCTAAACCATAGAGGGTCAGATTTTATGTCAGATAACAGTTTGCCTGGTTATGCAACACAAGATATATAACAAGTTTTGTTAACTTATTTTCAGGAACAAAAATAATAAATGGGTTAAAGGGACTTTATAAACACTCTGTATTGAATTATTCCAATTCGTAACAGTATGTAATGTACAAAGTACGGACTACACACATTACTGAGCAGTATGTATGATTGGTTTCTATTAATGTTAATGGGTCGTTAGTTTAGCTTAGATGATAATACATATTATAACTCTGTAATTGTTGGAGGATGCACAAGTTACATTGTTACAGATACATTGTCGGTTACATTGCTTCCTGCTAAAACTGTCTCCCACTGAGATGCAATTAGTTTTGATTAGCGATTTCATCCTTATATAGGGTGTATCAGATCACCAGTACCATATACACAACAAGGTAATCAGTTTAGACATTTGATTTCAACTGAAACCACACTATTTTACCCCCAAAAAAATTTTTTTAATAACAGTCAAAAGCATATTTTGGGAATGTATGTCGTTTTTGAGGAGATTTAAAAGGTTTACCATTTAAAAATTCTTTTAAAAATAATTTGACCTGATCCCATTTCAAAATGGAAGCACTAAACGTAGAACATTTAGGTTTTTGTGCTTTTCTGTACCATCATTACACGTTTGTATTCTCAGTAATTTAACAGAATTGGAGAAACATACAAAATAAATTAATAACTCCATAAATATATAATATAATATAGGCCTATAATATTGTTGAATTAACTTTATAATTACCGGGTCGGGGTGTAGTTGTCATCACCTATAAAATCATATTTAGAATCACAAAAGTTGAACCAGTAATGAGTTTATTTTATTTTAGAAGTTTTTTCTATATTTTAGCTATATTTCTGTGTTAATTCCTTTGCCTTGTTAATTCCATTGCTGGTAAAACCATGATTGGCAAGATTCAATAAAATTTATATAATTTACTGAAAATGGTGTGTCTGTTTTTTCATAAGCTTGTTCAATCCATACTTTAAGGCTGGCCAAAATGGAAGGTTGAATAAAAATTTTAAATATGCCTATAAGAAAACAGTAAGGGAAAGCTTAACAAAAAATGTGTCTTCATTTGAATTAAGAACAAAGTTAAAACTGCTATGAATACAAATTCAGATATCTGCTAGCCCATGTTTAGAGCCTTTGGATTTGCTTGCTACGGCTGTCAGCTGTTATTGATTTTATATGTGAACACTTTGTATTTGTTACAGTGATTATCACAAACAATATTCCTCACTAACAACAATGTGTATGTCCCATGTCAACAATAGAGATCATATGTGTTGACAATATCTAATGTTAACTAATTTTAATAAACAATGGTTTTAAAGTACTAGAATTGATAGAAACTCTCAGTCTTTTCAAATATTTTACCAGCACAAAAGTTAGAAACAAAACATGATTATAAATAATAAAAAATAAGTAGATAATACTGTAAAAATTATTTTCTTGGATTAGGTATAGATAAAAAAAACTGAACTAAGACCTATTGCATATTTACTAATATTTTCAAAATTAAAGTTATTTTTATAAAACCATTTTCATAAACTAAATAATAAAGGAGATGTTAATAATTATTATAGGCACATAAAATAAAGAATATAACTAAAAATGAAATTAAAATATTACAAAACAAATACAAATGAGGGTCTACATAAGCAACTGTAATAGTGGCAATACTACTGAAAAAGTTGGCATATGTTATATTTCTACCTGTACCAAATTTCTTTCAGCTTTTGCTAAAATTATAGGGGCCCTAATTCTCCTTGTCTGCATATATTTCCAAGTTGTACATAATGTACAGTTTATCATCAACAAGAGCATGTATATTAATGTCATATTTGTTTGATTTTATTTATAGGAGTTAATGCTATAATATGAGTAATAATACATTATATTATTTTCAAGAATTTAAATAAAATAACCTGAAAACTTTAAATTTAAATACGGTACTCTTCGCAAAACTAACACAATCAGGTTATTATTTTGTTCACACAGATTATTTGTTTACTGCTGAAGTATACAAAGGAAAATATAAACATGTCTATTCCATTGAAGCTAGTAAAGGGGGAAGCTTCTGTGAACCCTACCCAGTTTCAGGAAGAACTACAGCTTCTACAAACAAGAAGGTCGCTGCTTAATCTCACTGATCAGTTGCGTCTGACATAGGGTTAAGCAAATGATTGAAATTACCCTCTGTAGGATATGCTAGAAGAATAAGCATTTGCTTATGGTTTTTATTCATTTTACTACAAGTATATCCTTAAACTTACCAAGCATAAATTTATCAGATCCAAAAATACAAAACTTATGACCGAAGAAACCGAAAAGTTTTTACAATTAGTACATTTAAATTAACTTTTTTTGCATTTTCCCATTAGAAAAATTCTCATCTTGTCTTAAAGCATTCTATAAAATAAAAAAAGCCTTGAGTCGTAATAAAGATGAATGATCCCATTTTCAAAATAAATTTATCTCAATAAAAATAGCACACCGTTTCGGCAGTAAATTTACAATAGACGTAAGTAACAGACTTTTCTAAATAGAATGTTTAATTTATTACAGAAGACTGGGAATGTAAAAGTGACCAATTCAAATGCCATAAAGGTCCTTGCCTCCACAAGTCTCTTCTTTGTGATGGCAGCATCCACTGCGCAGGTTCTTGGGAGGATGAAGATAACTGCTGTAAGCGAACTTTAAGTTAGAGCCAGGTTAACGATTTCAACTACCCCCCCCCCCTCTCCTCCAGGCTCAAGTCTCTATATAACTTTTTTGCTAAAAAATACATTTTCTGAAACTTGCATGAATGATTTTTGTATTCCAATTTTTCTGTTTAAAACCACTATTTTCCCTCTAAACCCCACTAACATCCCTTTAGAGGGGGGGGAGGAAGAAGGGCGTGAAGTTTTTTTTACTTTATTCTTATGCTAAAAAGAGCTTTTGTTACAAGTTTCCAGCAGTTTTATTTCTTATTTTTCCATAGCATGGATCTAAAGCACTTACAAGGTCAGACCAGACGGGGACTTAAAATAAGGTATTTTCTTAGCTCCACTTTTCCATTTCAAGTATGTTAAAAAAGTCTACCGTTTTCCCGCTACAGCAAAAAAAAAAGAAAAGATTTTGTACCCTTTCAACTCCCAGAAAACCCTCTTAAAGTGGATGGATATTGGTAGTCTTTTTACTACCAAGTTTATGACGAAAAGAACCTCTGGCGAGCAGATCTCATCTGGGTTTATCAATTTAAATGAAAATCTTACGATGCTTGTATTTTACCAAGAACACATGCACGAGAAGAATTATTTAAGAGTCTGTTACTCAGGAAGGACGTCAAGGGTTGTGAATGCTTGATGGAGTTTCTTGACATAAATCTAAACGTTATTGATTTTAATCCAGTTGAAATGTCGTAGTGACTGTAGTAAGTTTCAGTGACTTAAAAAAAATATATGACATATTGACAGAACAAATATATGTGATATAGAAGTTTTTGATTTATAAATATATACATAGTCTAAAAATTGTTAATATTTTGTTTCAAAACTGGCTTGTTTTACAGCCTTTCATTGCTCCCATATGAGCCCACAGTGTGAGTGCAGGGACGTCCATCTTAATTGTTCTCAGAGAAACTTGACTACAGTCCCTGTCGATACGGAGAAGGAGATTACCTGGTTGTGAGTATTTCTCAAGAATATCACAATCATTTAAAATAGGCTAATTCAGCTTTCAAATATTATGCGTGACACAGTTGTGTAAGTACGATCATGTGAGTAAATACTTGTAGTTCCCACTGTGGCAGTTTTTATTTTGCATACAAGAAACCCAATTTCAGAAAGAACATGTAAAGAGTAAATTTGTTTGCAAATAATCGTAATGTTTAACAATACTAATTATAAACGCATTTTAGGTTGACAAGAAATTTACAAACGATAAACAAATGTTTTTTTTTTTTTCAAAAAAGTACAAAATTATTGTGTTATAAAAAAAGTAGTCAAAGACTGTCAGTTTGGTTAGATATACAGTACACATTTTGTAAAAACCCTATTATAATTAATAATTAATTTCTGTGAAAAAAAGAAATAAAAACTTTCATACAATTCAGAATTATTGTAATTAAATTACAAGTGAAAAAACATGGACTAAGCCCGGGATTTGAACCCAGGACCTTTACCATTCCGTGGTAAAGCTCTACCAACTGAGCTACTCTGATCACTCCAGATATTGGTCGATGTACGGTTTGACTGCATTTATTGAACCAATATACAGAATACCTCGCACATGTGACATTAAAACAATCTGAATGTATTGCCCATTGAATTGAATAGGTGGTTAGCTATGAATTTGAATTGCCCAATGAATTGAATAGGTGGTTAGCTATGAATTTGAATTACCCAATGGTTTGAATAGGTGGTTAGTTATGAATTTGAATTGAATGCAACGTATGACCTTGTACCTTGTTGAAGGTCATTAACTATATTTTAAATTAATTTTAAATTAAATATTTTAGTGTAATTATTATTTTTTGTCCGGAACCTTCGCGGGCATGCGCACAACAACTCACCAAAGCTTTATTGTAATCAATGGTATTGGAATGCGTAGAAGACCAACAACACATAATATTTATTTGTATATATTAGATTTATAAATCTTAGTTACTAATTTAACAAAAGTAATCATTAATAAAAATATCTGTCATGATACAAAAAATAATCTTACACTGGTTACAGTGGGCGTTGCAATCAATTTTGATTCCCAACACCATTTTATTCACCCCAGTTCACTAATCATCATTGCACTATAATTTACCCCAATGCTGGTCAACACAGAAAGCTATTTGAGTTCCCATTGGGATTTAGCCGAAAACAATAATACACAAAGCGAGAACATTAGGCCACCCATTAGGTACACATTAAGGCGCATATTTCTTCGTGTGACATTAGGCTAGTACAGTATTAAAGTCTAAACAATATCAATTATGAAGTAATTTAAAATTACCCCTGATGAACAAAAATTACAAATATGCTTATAAGCAAATACTAGTAAGGAATAGTATAAGGTCTAGTATCTGGTTTAAGAATAAGTAATTAATTATTTCAAACTTCTGCCCAACTCACGCTTATAGCCTTTAAGGATTTGCTTGCTTCAGCTGTTGTCGGCAGTTATTCACTATTTTAAATGAATTTTCAATTAATTAATTTAATTAATTAATTAAACTGCTATTAGTGTTTACTAAACTTAGCACTACGTTTTCTGGAACTAATAATTCTTTAGACCAAAATATGTTGCAGTCAGTTTTGAATAACTCTCATAAAATAATTAGCCTACTTATGTTCAACTTTTGTGGTTCTAAAAGTAAAAATTAGTTGGGGTGCTGCATCAGAAAATTATTAACCTTGGTTTCAAAATATTGTCAAAGGAAACAAAAATGTATGCAAAGAAATTGTATTCAGTTACTTGATAAAATCCTAAAAGAACAAAATCAAACGTTTTCTTTTACAAGATTAAGTTACTTATTGAGGGGTGAATCTTTACTCACGAAAAAGTTTATTTGTGCTGTCTGTGTAAAGTTTAATTCAATTTCCGTTATTTGTGAAGGAGATGAAAATCTAAACATTGATGTAAAATCAACCATGTCAATAAGGAGCTACTTGTAAAAAACTACAATAATTGTTTTAATTGTTGTCAATAATAAAACTACGGTACTTGTAAAAAAGTTAAACAAATGTTACAATATTTATATTAGTCCCCTGTCAAATGTACAAAAACAGGCTCAAATGTGCTCTTTGATGATACAAGTGTGGAAGTAGTCTCAATCTCTTCGTTTGACCTTGGAGAAACATAATTTTGATGGTGGCACTCTTGAATGCTGCAGACAAAATACAAAATGGCCGATATCACAAACACGTTTTCCTATTTATATCAGAAACCGTTGGGATTGCGAAAAAAAGGTTTGAAACAAAAAATGTAGTTTCACAGATTTTGCACAAAAAAAAGGTTTTTACAAAATGTAGAATGTAGAATCAACCGTTTTCTCATAAAAAGTACTTTTATATTTTTCAAAAATACAAATTAATATGTCTTAGTATGAGGGTTTTGCAAGCGCATATTTACATGCTTGACATTACTTTTAGGACCTGTTATTATTTTATAAAATGAATAATACGTGCTAAGCTCAAACACCCTGTTTTTAAACTAGCGTGCACATATATGGATACGGTCTAAGCAATGATGAACTTCATAAGAGTTGTAAGAACATCGGATTGAAAGCTGTATTTACCATCCCTCCACGAGTTTATAAAATACTTCTTTACATTTAATAGATTGAACTATGCTCTATTATTATTATTATTAATTTATATTAGTGAACAGGATTGTTAAATAACAAAACGTGAATGTCTTGTAAATAGTCTAAAGTGCTCTACTGCAAAGCCTTAAAACCTTTTTTTTTTTTTTGTAAATAGTTATTTTGGTTAAACAACTGTCATCTTAAAAATAACTTTCTATTAAGCCAATAACTTCTTGCTTTCTGTTTAAGCTATCTTGGAGGGAACCGTTTGAACATCTCTCTCAATAATGATACTTTTTTAGAATTGGGCCGGCTTGTATATCTGTGAGTATTTGATTACTTTTTAAAATCATCCTTCCACCAAACACTAACTGATATTTATATTTGTATTTACAATATTTCAGAGACTTGAGTAACAACAGCATAGTGGCAGTACCACCGTACATGTTTCGTTCTCTCTGGCGTCTGTCTGTGCTAGACCTTCACAACAACCGCATCACCCATTTCGTTAACGGAACGTTCTACGGACTATCCAGCCTGAAAGGATTGTAAGACGAATAAGCTGAATTCCATTTGGTTTCAAAAAATGTTTTAAACAATTTTTAAAAAGGCTTTTTACACAATATAAATAATTTTTAAGTTGGAGTTTATTAATGCAATTTTTTTTAAATTGAATATGATCTACAGACATTATCTATATATATTAAAAGAATTTGGTCAAAACCTATTTCCAATAGCCCAGCCTCTCCTAATGGACCGATTTTGATGATTTTTGTTTTAAAATGTGTCTTATTACCTGTAGATATGTCATCAAGCATTTACCGAAGTCCTAGGACATTAGGGCTACGCCCCAGTGGCCCTCAAAGTTTCAATGTTAATCTTATGGAAGGTCAATCTTAAGGAAGAAGAAGAAATATTTCTTTTGATTTTATCAAGGACACAAAAACAGCTGTTCGTATGAAAAGCTTAAAACAGCTGATTTTGATCAACAACTGATTTGGATCAAATCAGTATCAAATGTAGTATTACCTTTTTGAGGTTACATTGACAAACTAAAAACAAACACAAACAAAAATCAACGAAAAATGCTAACTATATTTTAATTCAATTCAAACATTGGTTGTTACAAACCTATTATATATAAAACTGCTAATTTGGATCAAAAACTGAACATAATCATTCACAGATATGTCAAGTCTTATATATTATCATCCGTTCAGCCGCTATTCACCCGAGAAGGAGCTCCGGTATACAATCCTTCAAATTTCCCATGTTAATCTTATGGAGATAATGTTTAATGAGTTTGAGTCAGCTGCCAAATAAAACAGCTAATTTATGCTCGGTCACCTATGTACAAACGAGCAAAATATTAACGAGATTCTTTATCGAATTTTCCACCTGCGAGCGAAGCGAAGCAGCCATCTGAGGCCGAAGGCCGAGCCGGGGTTGGGACGCGGAGCGTCCAGGGGCAGAGCCCCTAGTTTATTTTAAATTAGATTATATACCTAAGATACTGTCGGCAATTCTATAGTGTTGATTTCGGTGATAACCGGTTTCGGAAGTCTTTAACCTTCCATTTTTGAGTCATAAAGTTAAAATAACTTGAATAAACAACACACTTAACGCACAACCAACAAAACATTACAAGTTTAATAATTTATATGACACAGAACAAGCATGCTGGCCAGGCGATTACACATAACTAATCATGTTCTGCGACTGACGGTTCTAGCCTTCTTTAACCTGCAGATCGCTTATCTTACTACTAGTAGTTCTGTGAACAGTAGACTTCGCTCGTTGAAATAACAAATGTTTTTTTGAGCTTAGGTTAAAAATAGTGTGCCAGTAAGGAAGTAAGCACAAGGTTTAGCCAGTGAAACATTATTTACAATTCCCGCGATTCAGGGATTTCTAGTTCTCGTTTTTATTTCTTTTCTTGAGTTTTAACTGCTAAAGATTTTCTTTTAGAGGCATTGTGTTTTATTTAGGTTATTAATGCGTAAGATAGCTAAAAATAGGCCTATTGCGATATAGAGGGACAACATACAATTAAATATTTACATAGGTACTTAAATAACTCAAACTTAACAATGTATCATAAGTTAACTTAAGTTCCATATCATATTCCAATATTAGAAATAATGAAAACAAACGATGTTAAAACGTCAGGATAGTGATCTCAACCCATGTACCAACACTTCCCACGGTGTCCTACGGTCATTTTTTGTATGTCCTTTATCGCCGCGAGGTTTCATTTGTTTCATCTCATTTTGTAATTCAAGTAAAGCTAAGTCAAATACTTTTATGAAATTTACAATGATAATTTACAGGTATACAGTTCAATTCTTTGATTTATCCTCTACACTTTCTTATAATATATGTCATTTTTGGGCAAATGATATATTCCCAAATTACTATTCAAAACAGGCCTAGTTTTGTTAGCAGTCTTGTAGTAGGAACATAAAAACTGGTGTTTTCAAAATAAGAAATTTGAAATTGATAAATATTTTTATACAATTCTCTTTAGAACTAAATTACGAAACTTTTTTACATTTATGAAAAAATTACAATAATTTTTACTACTTTTTATGTAGGCCTAAAGTTAAACATTTTCCTTTCAATACTGAACGTGATTGTTTCTTGAGCTAATAACTTTCTTAATTTTACTTCAATAATTTTGTTTACTGGCATATATGAATTCTTTAAACCTTTATCTACTAAAAAGCTGTGGAACACTTTTGAATTGGTTTAGAATAAACGTATAAAAACAAGGTTGAAATACAAAAACTTGGACGATTTTTAACAAATTTGAAGTTTACGGCCATTTTGTGAGCTTACCATTAGAGGTATGGAAAAAAATCAAGAATACAATTTTGTTTAAAATTTAATTTGCTTGTAGCAAAATGTTATTAGTTTTTAAATTTGACTTACGGTTAAGCCACAAACTATCTTTGGAAAAAAGCTTACACTGAGAGAAACGGTCCGGCCGCCATTTTTATTTTATTTAAGGGGTTAAAAATGAAAAATGGAAAAAAAACGTATATATACATGGCTCGGCCTAGGAATAAGGAACATTCATGCAAAAAATCATCAAAATCGGTCAAGGCGTTTGGCCGTAATCGTGAGACAGACACACAGACACACAGACACTCAGACACACAGACACACAGACATACAGACACACAGACGAAATGCCGAACGGTCGAATTAAAACGGAGAACTCGCTTACGCTCGGTCAATTAGCACTTTGCGTTTTAATATGTTGAATGTTGTTGAACAATACGTTAGAGCTATACTTTAGTTTTTTACTAGCTTATTTAGTGAATCATACTTGAATGCGTCGTAAATGTGCATTTCCTCCAAACAAGACATAAAAGGAGGTTTTTTACATTTGTGTAAAATTTCCTTACTGGTGTCCATTTCGTCGACTGTGTGGAAACTCTGAACTAAATGCTCGGCGAACTTAGACTTTTGTGTAAACAATTGTTTTCTTTTGAATACGTTCACAAAACCTAGTTTTAAACGACCGTTTCGTTTATCCGATGTAATGCTTTTGGCAGTCCGAACACTTAATCTTATAAATTCCAATTTGTTTGAAAACATCGTTCTTAATCCTAGTCGCTCAACTAACCACCAGTTGTTCTAGTTTATTGGAGGTCCTGCATGACAATGTAATGTTCTGTTGCTTTAGTTTGCTGTAGAATCGACGTCAGTTTGAAAACAGGCGTTGACAAGACAATTAAATACGTCTGTAGATTGTACTACATTTTGAAAATAAAATGTATTTTAAAAATACTCTCTTTATAATTATTCTTAAAAGTACGTACATTTTTCGAACCCCTGTAATAATTGTATAAATAATGTTTCCTTTAGGCTTTTGACAAAATAAATACCTTTTAAATTCCTATGGTATATTATTTTATTTCAGATATTCTGTTACATTGTCTGCATTTAAAACTGTAATACATATTCTTGCAGGAAATATTTTTTATTATGATCATTATTATTATTTTTAACTAGTTATATGTTTTAGGAGGATTATATTAGGCTAGGGTGGATGCTCTTTATTTTCCCTCACATATATTTTATAACATTTTAATAATAGATAGAGGATAAGATGGTAAATGATATTAAATTAATGTTTAAATCAAATTACAGTTTACAGAAGGTGTGATAAGTTAAAAGAACCAACATGACTTAAGCCAAGTCTTAAATAAAACTTTTGTAATCAATTGTTTATATGATAAAGCTATGTATGTACTTTTAGAATATATGAATGTCATCTACTTATTTAAATCTAAAACACTCTGCAGATGCAACGAACCACCCTTTGCAGTACGTACAACATGCAAACAAATCAATTTAGACACAGTTGAAACCCACCCATTTCACACATAAACAAACTAAATTTATTTTTCAAATCCCTGTTCCTCAAAATTAATATTTTGGCAGGTGGGGTGGTTTAAAACTTCATAATATTGCTTATTTACTTACAAAAAATAAATTTATTCATTTCCTTCGTGTGCTTCCTTTTATTATTAACAAGAAAAGGGATATAACAACCGAAAATAATAATTTTTTTAGTCCCAACTTTAAAATGGTTGGAAATATAACCAAAGCTTGAATTAATAAATGATCAGTTTAAAAAAATCAATAATTTGATATAACGCTTGGCTTACGTTGCTATTTGATTTTTTCATTCGGGCTTTTTAATTTCTCCGAAATTTATAACTTTTTGGAAAACTCTTGGAAAAGTGCTTAAATTGGTAACATTTTATATAATTTTGTTGCATTATTTGTGAATTTTGAAAAGGCATTTTGAAATTTTGGTTGCCATTTTGAAACGCAAACGGGTAAGAAAAATCGTTTTATCCCCAAAATGTTTACTTTTTAAATAACTTTAAAATAATTTAACTATCGACCTTACAAGAAATTTCACGAAAAACATACCACCAAATATGTTTTTTGAGGCACTGGTATTTGAAAAAGTATTTTCTTTATGTGTGAAATACAGTACTGGTAATTAAGAGTGTTTAAACTGATTCGTTTGTTTGTTATTCGTACTTACTCCAAGGGTGATATGTTACTCTCAGAAAATCTTTAGTCAAATAATCACGATCATTCTTTATAATTTAATGTGAGCCATGTTATAAGTAGATCGAATCTAATTTAGGTACTGAAAATAGTCTCTCATTTCATTTTCCAGACATCTTCAGGGTAATAATCTCCAAACACTGGATTCGTTTGCATTTTCCGGTCTTACATTTCTCACATCCATGTAAGTATAACTAAGTGATTATTGTAAGTGTTCTATTTTTCTGTCAAGGAAGACTCATTAAATAAAATTATACAGATATTTTGATACATGTTCAGTATTATATATTAATACTAGCTGACCCGGCAAACGTTGTTTTGCCATATAAATAATTTTCAAGTAATTTCTAGTGTAGATAAAAAAATAGCTTAATTATTGTAAGTGTGTAAGAATGTGGTATATGTGTGAAATAGGCATGGAGCGCTGTGAACGATGAGGGAATATATAAATAACAAAAGGCAAACATTATTTTAAAGTTATTATAATTTATTAACCCCCCACCCCACCCCCCCCTTAGGGGTTGGTGATAAAAGGGTAAAATTTTAGGGTTGTATGTATTTTTTAATGCGACATAATAAAAAAAATAAAGATATTAAAAAAATGTCTAAAAATTAAAGAAAAATGTTACGGGTGGACAACCCTTATCACTAAGGGGTATGAAAAATAGATGTTAGCCGATTCTCAGACCTACTCAATATACTCACAAAATTTCATGAGAATCGGTCAAGCCGTTTCGGAGGAGTACGGGAACGAACATTGTGACACGAGAATTTTATATATAAGATAAGATGTGAACATCGAAAATTAAAGTACCATTTTTAAGTAGCCTATTTATCACAAAAGGAGAGGAATGAAACTTATATCATTCAAAAGGTACTGTGCCGAAGATGTGCACACAAAAAATGTGTGTGTATGATTATGATGCCGATAAGCCAGGTAAAATAAAATAAACTAATCCTAACCTAAAGTTTGTTGCTAAGCTGGTTATCCTAATCAGCTGTTTTATCTGTACTCTATGCAGTTTGTTAATATGGCAAATGGAAATTAATGGAAATGTATTTGTTTAGGTCATGGCTTTATATTTTTCATACACACAAGACGCTCAAACAATTAAATGAAAGCATTTCAATCAAATTCATGGCTGTAAGAACTAATATTCTGTTGCTTTCCCTGCTGGGAAAATATTTAAACAAATTTTACAAATGAATAGTTATTGTTGTTTTTATTTATTTCAAATTGAATTATCACTTATCTTAATTTTATTTGTTAAATTATTCTAATATTTAATGGAATTTAAAGTAAAAACAGTTGGTACTTGGTGAAACTCCATAATAGGGATAGAAATAACCAATTGTTAAAAATTTCACAAAAATAATTTATTACT
>JAGFPH010000643.1:45012-55015 GCA_018207615.1 Philaenus spumarius
AATACACAAAGCATTGCGTGCTTCGCACGCCATTCCACATATTGGAATTGTCTTCAATACACAATGCATTGTGTGCTTCGCACGCCATTCCACATATTGGGATTGTCTTCAATACACAAAGCATTGCGTGCTTCGCACGCCATTCCACATATTGGGATTGTCTTCAATACACAATGCATTGCGTGCTTCGCACGCCATTCCACATATTGGGATTGTCTTCAATACAAAATGCATTGCGTGCTTCGCACGCCAAACCTCGTATTAGGGGTATTTTCAACACACAAAGCATTGCGTGCTTCGCAAGCTCGCCCCACGGTAGAATCCACCACATTTTCTTTGAACCGGGTACTTCTATGGTATTTCACGTTTTGATCGATTTTGGGGGAACCAAGCGAGCTATAAGGTCGCGTAAAAAAACAAAATGTGCAGAATAACATCTTACATGTATATTTTTAGAAAAAACTCTAAAAAAAATTCATTCTCTTAGTAAACATCTCAAAAAATAGTTACTTCCGGTCAAAAAACTTACTTCCGGTTGTTGGATTTTTTTGGCTAACGAACTCGTCCGAGCCACTTACACAACCAACACGTGTACCAAATTTGGACCAAATCGGACTTAAAATGCGACCGCTAGAGTGCGAACACATATATATATATATATATATATATATATATGAATTTTAATGACACCCCAAAACGTGTTCTGGGGACCATGATCGGTGCTCATTTGCTGCTCCCGACCTTGGGTCTCACCATAAGGGCCACTGCAATAGCTCATTTTTCCTATGGAAATTCGCTAATAAATAAAACAGGTCCTAAAACTGTTCCCTGTGGGACACCAAAGTTAGAAAGCCTTTCTGCAATGTGTACGCACTGAGTCCTGTTGGACAAATAAGTGTCTATCCAAAATAAAGGTGTTCCCTTCACTCCAATCCGTTCAAGTTTCTCCAGCATTAATTTAAAATCTATTGAGTCGAAAGCCTTGGACAGACTGAGCAAAATACTTAAAACACTTTCACTGAGACCTTGAACAATATAGCCAATCAAAAAATGACATCAGTTGTTGATTTCCCACATAAGCATGGAAGTGGTGTATGCAAACTTTTGTGGTAAGAGGGCGGAAGTGAAGCAAATAGTGGTTGACTCGCTTAAAGCTGACATGATATGACTAGTTATCTGTTTTTTCGAATTAAATTATTTTGTAACATTTTACTACAATGTTTAAGTAAAAAACCCAATTCACGAATAGAGTTTGACATAGCACAGTTAAAATAGAAATGCATTGATGTACAGTATAAGTCATAATGCTCTGAAGGGTTAATGAACTGAATTTAATTGTAATGCGTAAAGTAAAAAGGGACCATTTGTCGGATTTAAAAAGAAATGAGTTATTATTGTACTCTTACTAAGAATAACTTTCCTAACATTTTGATACCTAAAACATCAAAATATTTTTTAATTTGGCTGAATTATAACTATAAGATTACGGAAAAGAGGACTTTTGAGAAAACAGGATTAAAGTTATTAATGAAAAGGTACTATTTGTCTGTGAAATTCATGGGTAATTGTATCAATAAATGTTTTTCAGTTTATTTGTGTAGTGTCATTTCCGAACTTATGATTGGGACTTCAGTGTTTCTAATTGTGAACATTTTTTAGCCCTCCTTATGTTTAATTAGGTACCAAATGTCGGGAAAGGCTTATTTTTTGTGCAGACAATGTTCTATTTCATATCAAAACTAATTGTAATACCCTAAAATATTCTTTAGTTTTCGATTTCTGAGACTATTTTTTTCATTAGAAAAAGTTACCGAATGTCGCTCCCATGTTATAACTTCTTAAGGACATTTGGTCTCTTTTCCAAGCAATATAAAGCTTTTTGGTTATTGACACTTTTTAGAAAACTTTTTGAGCTTTTTTATCATATTTTTCAGGATGGGAAGAAGTTAGTTGGTTAATTAAAATGGCTACATAAGTTGAGTGAGATCTAGAACAGAATAGATGTATTGCAACAACAACAAAAGTTTGCATTTTTGCAAAAACATAAATACATTAGGTAACCAATATTGCAAAAGCAATCCCAACAGGTTAAAACCCAATTACTGGAGCACCATTTGTATAAAAATAATAAGTCCTGCCTAAACTATAGTATCATTAACAAAACTTACATATTAATATTATACCTAACTCTTGAGTCCCACCAAACCTTGCAAACCCACAATTAAAGCTGGTTCAATATAGCCAAAGTAGCGCTATCAATTTAGACTAACTCCAAGAATCATCCACCTTTTAAACGACCATATATTATATAGAGCAAATGATGAGTTCAGTGGCGACAATGGTTCTAATGCGCTCTTGGTAAGGTGGACTTTTGATTCTTCTCCCGTAAGGTGGAAGGTACCAGCATATTTGTCGTAGGATCCTCGATTCCTGCCACACATAACTCCTCAAGAAACATAACTGCTTTAAATTTCTCGTAACCACCAACGAATTAACTTCAAATGCCCTAAAAGTTCCTTATATATTATCGCCCAAATTTGTTAGTTATTATATCCAAATTTTTATAAAACAAACACGCAAAAATCTTTTCAGAACTTTTTCGGTCGTATTTATGTAATACCAGAGGCCAATATATGTCCATAAAATCTCTAATTTTTTCCATAATTTTAACATTTTTTCTATTTTTTAACAGGAATTTTATAATTTTTTGGAATAAAAAGTAGCTTGAAATATTCTCTGAATAGTCCTCTACAAGTTAATCATATCTTCGTCAAAATCGGCTCAGCCATTTTGGAGATTAGCCCGGCCAAACAAACAGACTAACAAATAATTTATAAATGTGTGATTAGGTTTTGGTAATGTGTGAATAACCTTATGAGCTTAGAAAAAATCTTATATTTTGAAATCACAGACAGACACTTCAATTTTATATATATAGACTACTAGCTGACCCGTACAGCGTTGCCCGTGGTGGTTGGTATTTTCAGTCTTTTTAACGTAATTGTATTATTTTTAAGTGTTCAGTCAGTGAGTGGTATTTGGCTTTTATATATATAGATCTTAAATAATAAAAGCACTATTGTCATAAATAAAAGATCTGAAATTATGATTTTAGTAACTTTGATCCCCCAAACCCCTCCTAAAATTTCGAAATTTTTCATACCTGTTCTTAGTGAGCACCTATGGCCCTAGAGGAAGCTACATACAAAATTTCATTCCAATCCGTTCGGTAGTTTTGAAGAAATCGTGATTTAATAACTTTGATCCCCAAACCCCCCCTAAAATTTCGAATTTTTTCAAACCCTTTCTTAGTGAGCACCTATGGCCCTAGCGGAAGCTACATACCAAATTTCAATCCAATCAATTCGGTAGTTTTGAAGAAGTCGTTTTTTAATAACTTTGATCCCCAAACCCACCTAAAATTTCGAATTTTTTCAAACCCTTTCTTAGTGAGCACCTATGGCCCTAGAGGAAGCTACATACCAAATTTCATTCCAATCCGTTCGGTAGTTTTTGAGAAATCTTGATCAGTGAGTCAGTGGGTTTTGGCTTTTATATATATAGATATAGATTTTGTTGACTGGGACCAGACAACATAAGCAAATTCCAACCCTTACCTACCTCTATTATTAAATAAAATTTTTAGAACAACAATATTATTAAAATCATTTCTCAACCATCAAATAAAACCCATGGTAGCATAAGCTATTTTACTATATTTACAACTAAAAGATAAATATTAATTAAAAGGCTTTTAAAGCTGTACAACTTTTAAACTTTGTTCGTAAATCCAACTATTTCAAAATAGTGGAATTTAAAATTAAAGAGGATTTTATGTTTTGAATGGAAGCGTATGCAAGACAGAATCTTAATTTTGAAATTTTTAATAACAATTTTCAATGCATTTTACTAATACTATTCGTTATAATATACCTAATACTCATATGTAAGTTTGTCCTGTAGATGGCACCAGCGCATAGATACTTCAGTGACCGAGCAAGGAGAAGTAATTCCTCTCAGACAGTTAGGTGATTGACATTTATCGCCCTTCCACAATCGTCTGAACATTCCGCGAAATCATCTATATGACTGAAATAGTTGATAAAAAGGATCTTTAATGATACGGTTGTTGGTTGGGTATAAGTAATTGTACATAGAACATGCACCTTGTATCAACAATAGAACTCACGAGTTCAACTCTTAAAATTATATAGTTTTTAAGGTTAATAAATCTAACACCAATTCTCACAGAAATATTTTAAAACTAATTTGAATAACTCAGTAACAAAAAAAAAGTAAAAATGAAATCTTTTTAAAACTGTGAGATGACGTAAGAATTTGTGTTATAGTGTCCAGTAAATTTACGTAAAATGTTTACAACTAATTATTGCAAATATTTTTAACTTATTCAGAAAATACAAGAAAATGTCTTATTGCAACGTTATTTATTGATTGTTTACATTACCCTCCTGTAAAATGTTTGTATACATAATAAATATTATTTGATATAAAAAATTTAGATGTAAAATATAAAGTATATAGTAAAAGTAAGTAATGTTTTGATATAAAAAAACAGTTTTGTTATTTGTTTTGGCCTTATTCGTGTTAAATCTCTTTCCATGACCTGGAGTGGTACAAGGACATCTCAAAAACAAAAGGGAGTACAGGTGCAGGAATCTGTGGAGGTAACCCCATGACAGGTACTTTATTGGAATGTGTCAGAGAAAATCTCAGACTCGGGCACATGAACAAAGAAATTTTTAAACACTCAGACAGCAAGGCTGCTTTGAAAGCTCTGAGCTCATATGAGTTCAAGTCAAAACTAATCTAGCAATGCTTTAAGTTCACAATACAACTGACAGTTGTGTACCAGGGCACATTGGAATTGGTGTAAATGAATGTGCAGATAAGCTGACAAACAAGGTATCATTAACTGAATTCACAAGACCTGAACCGTTCTATGGCATATTCAAGACAACACCTATGCAGGCTGTTGCTGACTGTGCAAGAATACAGCACTGAAGGAGGTTGAGGAGCATATCATGCTTTAGGATAAGCAAACTCTCACTTCTCTTATATCTTTATGCTGAGCAGGTGCAATCTAAAGAAGGTGGCAGCCCTAATCACAGGACATAGCCATCTCAGAAAACATTATGCAAAAATGGGCATTTTTACTGGAGACTCCAACTGCAGGAGATTTGGCCTGCAAGAGGAAACCGCAGAACACCTGATCTAAGAGTGCGAGAGGCTGAAACAGGTGATTTATGAAACATTCGTAAAACTAAACAAAGACCAAAACATTCCCCAGGTCTCGTCAAAAAGTTCCTTAGGTGCAATGGGTTTATGGACCTTGACAGGGATAACTAGGGGTTTTACATCCTTTAAATGGGAGTGCAATAAGACCTTGAATCTGATGTGCATAAGGATTGGACCACCCACTTAAAAAGAAAAATCTTCTACATTAGTTAACTTATTAGTTATCTCAGAAATACTTCTGCATAAAATAAAAACTACTGCTTAAAATATGTATATAATATATTATTTATTATAATCAGGATCAAAGTAGTTTACATAATAAATTGTATTTTAACTATAAGAATAACATCATAAAAATATGAAGAAACATGAAATTAATTGATAACTACAGAACTCTGAAAAATAGATGTAACACATGTTAACTTTTGCCTTCTTTTAACATCTTGCCAATAGACGTTGTTTTTGAAAAGTTTTCAATTATTTCTTCATTAGAAATATTAGAAAAAATGTCTCTTTCTGATGAAAAGACCATCAGGTTTGATAGCCTCTCCTCAACTATAGTCTGTTTTTCACAATTTTTATTCTGCTCGTGGCGCTAAGTGGACACAGGCAATGATTGCTCAGATTTCTGCTTGGAAGACTATGCAGTGCTTCCCAAGGCTCACACTGATGTCCCAAGTTACTGTCCCTCAGAGACCCCTCTGTGCATCAGTCTATAGTTCCTTTAGCAGTTCCTGGTTTGTTGTTTCCTTCCCAGTCTTTTCGGGTTTCGAGGCTTACTGTGAAGTTTCTTTTCAAACCGTATTCAGTGTGCATTGCATCAGACACCATGATTCCAACCACTAAATTTGAAAGTTAATATTATTGATTATCGATAACAAAAAGCAAAAGTTTTGAAGAAAAGGAATTAAGAGACTTCCTTATAAAACAAATTGAATTATCTTCACAAGATTACACTGATTTGAATAAAAACCCCGAACCACAAAACAAGGAACAAAAACAATAACTAAACAACTAAATTGTAAGTTATGTTTAATACGTTACCCTTATGTACATTTTGATGACATGGTCATCATCCTCAGAGGGTTTTAACACTACTAGTGATTTTGTCGCCACAGTGCTCTTTTATTTGTTTAATTAACAAGATTAGTAATTTTATGTATTATTTTGTTAAATTAATAGGAAGATGTTGAGTTATTCTCACTAGTCCCTGCCGTAACTAATTATCTCTAAGTTCTTTGGAGGTTTTGTTTTAAAACCGTAGTTTTCAGGTAAACCCACATAAAGAACGGACCGGTCAGTCAATGGTTTTTCTTCATAAAATCCACCTTCCATCAAAATGTAAGTATTGATATTTTATTATCAATAACTTCACTAAACGTGAACTCACAGCAATTAATTTGTCTTTTAGTAAGCTTTAGAAAGAATAGAATAATTGACTTTATTCTAGTTGATGCTATGAACCCTCTTCTACTGAAACCATTAAATAAGTATAAGTTATTTTACAAAATTCTCTAGCTGATGATGAATAAAACAACACATATTGTACACACAAAGAAAATTTTAACAAAAAGAACATACATATAAACAATTAAGTGATGAATCAACACTCATAAAATAAACGGTACCAGGAACTGGCACATACTTTCTCACAAACATATTTAAATTACTAAACAGATTCACAGTGACTTGTAGGATGGGGTAGGAGAGTTTTTTTTATTAAAGCTGGAGATTAACTACTAAATGTTATTATTATTATCTAGAGAGAAAACTATTCGATCGATTTCGAACAAATTTGCACCAAACACGTCAATTAGGACTTTATAGATGCACGTAAAAAGGTTTTGAAAAATTTTGAAAAACAACCCCCTTTATGGCCAAAAAAACCCCAAAAATCAGTTATTATTATTATTATTAGCTAAACGAGAATTTTTAGAAAGATGCGGGTTTTTGCATATGGTAGGGCACATTAAAGGCTACAAATAAGCCAAATTTAATCAAAATCGTTAGAGCCGTTTTTTTATAAAAAAAATAATAATTGATTTTTTGGGGGTTGTTTGTCCAAAAAGGGGGTTGTTTTTCAAAATTTTTCAAAACCCTTTTTCGTGCATCTATACAAGCCTACTGGACATGCCTGGTGCAAATTTTGTTAAAATCGATCAAATAGTTTTCTCTCTAGTATACTTTTATTAAAGTTGGAGATTGACTAATAAATATTATTATTATTATCTAGAGAGAAAACTATTCGATCGATTTCGAACAAATTTGCACCAAACACGTCAATTAGGTCTTTATAGATGCACGTAAAAAGGTTTTGAAATTTTTTTTAAAAAAACCCCCTTTATGGCCAAAAAAACCCCAAAAATCAGTTATTATTATTATTATTAGCTAAACGATAATTTTTAGAAAGATGCGGGTTTTTGCATATGGTAGGGCACATTAAAGGCTACAAATAAGCCAAATTTTATCAAAATTGTTAGAGCCGATTTTTTATAAAAAAATAATAACTGATTTTTTGGAGGTTTTTTGGCCAAAAAGGGGGTTGTTTTTCAAAATATTTCAAAACCCTTTTTCGTGCATCTATACAGGCCTACTTGACATGTCTGGTGCAAATTTGGTTGAAATCGATTGAATAGTTTTCTCTCTAGCTTTGTATACATACAGACATACATACATACATACATACAGACATACATACAGACATACATACAGACAAACATTTTGTAAAAACCACTTTTTTGTACTCAGGGGGTCCCAAAACGGATATTTCCACAAAAATCTCAACATCGATTTTTTTTGCGATCACTATACAGTACTTTCTCTGTACTATAGTATAATGAGAAAGTAAAATGTGAGAAAGATTTTACCATAAGTCCGCAGCTTTCTTTTAAAATGTTGTCACCCTCTTACCATGTACCCACTATTTTTAAAGGAGTAGTTTCTGCTTCCCAAGGTAGTTTGGTTGTAAATAAGATTTGACAAGTTTCAATGTTTTATCTAAACCCGTTTGAAAAATGATTAAAAATTATGATTTATTTCTTTTGGTTAATTTGATCCATTTTCCTTTACTCTCGTTTATTAAAAAAAAGTAGCATAGATACTGACCACATGATTTATTAGTTTTAAATGAAATCCTTTACAATAAATACAATAATGCTTAGCAGAGTTAAATCGTTAATTTATAAACTAATCTACAATATTTTTCATTTAAAACATTCACTGAACTATTGTTTCAGGTACAGTTGTATTATAACTTAGATTTGTCCTCGTCGTTTGAGTCTTAACTACTAGAACAGGTTGTAACAGCCCACATGTGCAAAGTAATGAGTTTAGACCAATAAGGTTGAGTTTCCTGGCCGCTAATTGTACATAATAAAGTACAGTACCTTTATTATCCGTTGGCCTTCGAAAAGATTAATAGAACAATCACCATACGCACTAATAATAATGTTAAACAAAATTACTTCACCATTAAAACCCAAGATATTTGGAATATCAAACTGGCGTATGCAAAATAACTTGTGATAGCTGTGACAAAATATACATAGTCCAAACTGGAAGAGCGTTAAAAGTATGTTTTAAAGAACACCTGCCAAAACATAATGTTTCGGGTAAGAAGTCTTATTAAGGGTACAGAAAGCAACCGGAAACGAAAGCGCTTCTCACTATATCCCTATCTAAACAGTGCAATTTCTTGCAGCTGAACGCTTTGACATTGCCTCATTTCAAACCATTTTATAAGTCTATCTTTTGTAATTGAGTGTTGCAAAAAAAACTGAATATTCTTTATAAAATTTCGGATCCGGCTTGCAAATTATTTTTCATTATTAATTTTTTATTGTGTTAGGAAAAAAATTCAAACTTTGTACTTACAAAATGTCAATTACATAACAAATCTAAAGCATTTAAAAAAAACTAAATTACAAGACGGATGCGTATTGTGACTGTGCTTAAAATGAGACCTTGCAAACAATTGTATGATAAAAAATAAACGAAATGAATGGTTTGAAATTTAACATTGCTCTTATGGGATAAAAATCCAAGATGGCCGCCACTACAGCAGACCCTTAAGCTTATGTTTGACATTTAATAAAATATAAAAACTACAGTTACAAGGAACGCTTTGGAAGAATTTGAAATGTATAAAGAATTTAAAGTAAAAAACAAAAACAATGAACACCAATTATTTAAGTGACCAATTAAATACCCTATACAGTGATAAGAATCCAGGAAGCCCGCGGGAAATAGTAGTTTTGAGTGCGTACAGATTAAAAACCGACAGTCAACGCCGGGTAGCCATAAGGTGTAAAAACACCTCTATCTGCTTCTTTTAATGTGTTGTGTTTTATGTGTTCATCTTTTTTAACTTTAATTTTTCGACAATTTGATGGATTTTCTGTTGATGGGATGGACATCCTGAAACATGCCAAAAAAATTCAAAAGAGGACACCGACTGATAATAAAAAGTACTGTACTTTATTATATAAACTGAGTGTTACATAATTATAAATATCTTTTAAAAGTAAACACTAAAAAACATTACTTGGTCTCATTTTACCTAAACGTACAAATTTTGGTTTTGCAATTGTTATTTACTACCACTGAACTATTGTACTTTCAGAACTCAAATTTTTTCTAGCATCACTATTTATATAACCTTTCAAATAATGTCCAATTTGGACTCTTTGTCACACAATGTTTCCAAATATGAAGAATTTTGAGGAAATGAAAAATTCCATATATATAT
>JAGFPH010000643.1:55115-90535 GCA_018207615.1 Philaenus spumarius
CATTATGGTTGTCATTATAAAAGGAAATTTTTTGTTTCTTGAAATTGGTTTCTAAAGTTAGTGGTTTTCCAGATATTTTAGATGAAAAATTTTAAACAACCGCCATTTTGAAAATATATTAAAAAAATTTTGGTTTTTTGTACATGGGTAAAAAATGTCATAACAAATACGTATCTAAAATTTGCGTTCAATATATTTCCTATATCTAAAAATATTAAGTACTTTGTAAAATAAACAAAGTGGTGGATAACTGGAAAATGAAGCATTTCCGAACCTATATTTATATAAATGTATTTCTTTATTTTCACTAGTAGAACACGTCTTGAAAGTTTCTCCGTTTCTTCCTGGATTTCTTTATAAGTTTTCCTTGTATTCTTTAGGTGAAAATAGTGGAGTTTCGGTTAAAACTAAATTATTAAACACATTGGTTTGTCCACAGTATATTTTAGACAGGTGGTCTGGTACAACACTTGTTTAGTATATTTACTACATAAAAGTATTTTAAAACTAGATTTATAAATTATTTCTCTTGTAGAACTACTTTAGCAGGGAGTAAATTAATTGTTCGTTCACAACTAATTTATAAGAGTGAGGATTTTTGCAAAAAATTAAGAAAAAGAAAATACATTTTGTTAAACAGCTACATCACTTTTCATAGTCCAATTAATAGTGGTGAATTTTTAAAATACTGTTTATTATTCAAACATGCACATTGTTTAATAAAGGCCGGTTTCTGAGTTAAGATTTTATATCTGTCAAGAAATATGAAAAATTCTGACAAAAACTTTTGATTTAAACAATCAGCTGGTAGAAATTGAGTCAAGGACAAAATCTTAATCCCAGAAACTTGCCTTACAAACAAACCCAACTAAAGGCCTGGATTTTCTTGACAATTCCCTAAAACCTGAAGATGTATCCACACATTTTAAAAATAATTCTACCAATTTTCTCACAGTTTATAACATAAAATTAAAGCATAACTAGTTTTTGGAATACATACCTATATTAACTACCTTATTAACATACCTATTTCTTAGGCCTTTGAATAAAAATTGGCAGAATTAAAATACTTTTCCTTCAAGAGAAACATATTATGTACAGCAATTTTATTGCAACATTAACTAGATTAATATCATAATTCATAATTATGGTATTTTAACCCTTTAATGGCCAACGTCTGATAAATCGGATGTCGGTGGTTTAGGCAAAAAGAGCCAGTGCCCGATTGATCGGACGTCTGCAAAAAAAATTTTGTTATGTGATAACATGTAATTTTATTTAAGTACAACAACAGTCTTTTAGTGAACCAAACTAGTTAGTTAAAGTGATATTTATCGAATAATCGAAAAATTTATTTAAATGATTTATCGAAAAATATTTGTTAGTGTTGCCTTTTGTGCGAAATAGCTAGGCTTATTACTATGTTTTAGAAAGTTCAACATAACTAATTTATATTTTGATAGAATGGTATAATTGTGTGTAAGTTTATACGAATGTTTTTTTCTAATGTATTAAAAATATTTTCCATGCATAAAATATATGATTTTTCATCCCACTTCTACCAGATGTTTTTCTATTATTTCTAGATCTTATACGATTAAAAATATAAACAAGGATAAATACTCTTTATTTTTAAAATAATGATTGTAGAATAGATTTAAATTGCTAAAAAAAAGTAAGATAATTGAAAACTACAAATGTTACGATGTATAATCTAAGAACATGCAAATTCACTGCTTCAAGCCTTGGCTCTCTTGGGTAGTACCGCGGCGCTAATCACTAGCCAGCAAAGGGTTAAAACAAATTTGTGGTGAAAACGATGTACATTATTTTATACATACAATATTTAATCTGTGAAATAAGAACAAAGTACTTTCAACAAACAAAGTTGTCACATAACAATCACAAAATCATATATTAATATCAAATAAATACATATTGAGCTTGGCTTGTGAGAAGATATACTTGTTAAAATAAAATTGTAACACAGAATCTAACTAGGCTATAAAGTTATAGTTTGATTATAGTAGCTTGTGCATCACTGAAGATGGCGACATTGTCATTAAAACATATTTAAGCAAATTAACGTGATTCTGTGTTAAAATTGTATTCTATCAACAATATCAAATAATGTTATACAGTTTACTTTTCAATTGAAAATATCACCCATAGGTCATTACTCTGATTTTCTCTTCATGACCCTTTATAGAAGATGTTTGCAAATTATAATTTTTTTAAATAAAAAGTATAAACATAGGCCGCAGATGAAAAGAATGCTACACAAGGTGTTGTCTTCTCCGCTAAAGCACGGTAAAAAACATTGTTTTTTTGGCACAAAAAAGAATAAATGTACCAAACAATAATTTTGTTATGATCAGTTAATTATGAATAATTTTAATAAAAAGTATAAGAAAACTTAGTGCTATGAAAATGTTAGAAAACAGCGCTTGGTACAGATTCCTCACGCCGGCAATGCACCCCGAGAGGGGAAGTAAGGCCCGGTCCCCACGCTATGTTTGTTGTGTCCAACGTCACCAGTACAACCTCAATAAAACAAAGATAGACCACTGTACACCCTAGTTTGTCACTGTAATGTAACGGTAAATAAAAGTGATAAACACATTTTTCTTAGTGAACAGGACGTGTAAAAATTAGTTGTTTTATTTATAAATATATACAAGTGTCACAAAAAAACCTTATTGTGCTATAATACAGGATCGGATTCTATGCATTATAATAAATTAAAATATTCAGAAACATTTTACGAATTCGGGTTAGTTTATTTTAGTTTTTTGTTAGTTTTTTATACTGGAAATATGTGAACCAAGGGTTGACAAATCTTTTGCGCATGTGTTAAAAATTATGAGGAGAATGCTTTCTTGGAATCGACAAATAAAGAGAGCATTAAGGCAGGAAGTATTTCCTCAGATACCCTTCCCGTTACATCATTCTATTTACTTTTCCCACACAAATTTCGTATGTGTATTAATTAACTTTCACCAACCTGGCGACTAACAATACAATGTTAAAAGAATACAAAACCTAAAACTAACTTTAACCTAACTAAACTTTAAATAATACAGTATGATTAAAACAAGATAGTATTATGGTGTCATTGGATCTACGGAACAGCCAGGATCGCACCAAATCAATGTCAAACAAGCACAAAATGTATTCATTACTGGAATTACCTTCCTCCTGACTGAACAAAAGGTCGTACATAAAATTGCTTTAAATAAAAAAGTTAATTCCACTAATTATCAACAAATTTCTCGCAAAAAGTTTTCTTTTTGCCTAAAAATACAAAAATTTCTCGCTTTGAACATTTTTGTTGTCATCACTTTTATTTTATAAAAAACTTAGTAAAATTTTGCATCACAGTTATAACATTTTATAATGTTGTATGAAACAAAACCTTAGTTATTTATAGATATTTGTCATAGTTTTCTCTAAAATGTGAAATACTTTTTTATAAAAAGGTTGTAAGCAAGTACGTAAAGTTATAAGAATGTGAGCGCTGTCTATTTCCTCAGTTAAATGTTATTTGTGGACCTATTTTTTTGTGGAATTGGTTGTACCGCCAAGGCAGCTTTAAGGAGAAGTAGACTGTAGAAGGGATGACTCGCCCATTAGGCCAAGTTCACACCTAGTTTGCTCGAACTGTAACTTCAATAGCAATGATGGCACAATATGAGAATGATAGAAGTTTGCCCAAAATCAACCGTTAGGCTGCAAAGCATTCTTTCCATCTGTGACATAACAACTTAAAAAGAATTTATTTCGTCATTTGTTCTTGCATATAAGATAACTATAATGCTAATCATTTATGGACACCCTAACAAAGGTTCTTACTAAAATGATTTTGAATCGACTCACAAAATAGGAACAAAACTATAAACCCTTATAAAAATAGGGGTGCCCAAATGAACAGTTTTAGTAAATCTTTTTACCTTATGTTTCTGGTTCAGAGAATCTAACAAATAGAAATATTGAATGTTCAGGGTTGGGACTTGCTAAGTGTGGGACTACCTCGAGTGTGGTACTGCAGATGGACCATGGTCAAAGATTTTATTTTAATTGTATACAGGCCGTTTTTCTAAAATGGGCCACCATTGGTATCTTGTAAACTATAAGTCTGACAGCAAAACTTAAATGGGCAACCTTTCCTTTTTTTTTAGAGAGAGAGAGAGAGAGAAATTACTAAATATGTAGGGAAAATATTTGTAAATGTCTGCCATTTTACAATATGGGAAATCAACTTTCAAATTCTTAATGAACACCTTGTATTTTATGATTATTTTGGATTTCATAAGTTATTTTAAGATTTTTCGGTTCTTGTATTTTTTTTATATGTTTAACCGTTTAAAAGTTAGAGGAGTATAAAGTTTTGAAAACACCTTAACTGAGCGGTAGATATTTTTGTATGGAACTAATGTTTCGTTGAATATTTTTATTCACATTGTTGCAAAAATTGTAGTTTAACAAAAGCTCTCTGTTTATTAGGCTTAAAGTTGTCATTTTAAAGTATAGTTTTTATATTTGAAATTGGAGGCCAACTTTCTAATTTCCTATGGAACACTTTATATTTTATGATGATTTTGGATTTTACTGAATTCTGGATTCTGAATCAGCTGATAATGAACATCTGTTACCAATTTTGTTTTTCATGTGTGATGAATTTGTAGTTTTGTCACTTAATTAGGGAAGCCTTATTAAAGTGGTATTAAGGCGAGCTGGTCCCTTTGAAACCTGGACCTAATAGAGGCATCCCCTTAATTAATCTCTATTATGGTTTTAAAAAAGTAATGAAAAACTCATTTGTTGATTTTAAAAAGTTATCTGTGTGTCTAATCAATGTTTTATTAGTGTTAAGAGCATTTCCATTGGTTCAAAACGTTTCCATACAAAAATATCTCCCACGTGGTTAGGGTGTTTTAAAAACTTTATACCTTCTAACTTTAAAACGGGTTGTGTCAAAAATAAACACCAAGAACAAAAAAGTCTTAAAATAACTTTTAAAATCCTAAATCATCATAAACTATAGGGTGTTCCATAAAAATTTGAAAATTGACTACCTTTTGGAAAATGGTGGCCATTTACAACTATTTTAACTACATATTTTGTAATTTGTCAAACAACAAGGAAGGGTTTCCCATTTAAAGTTTGCTGTCAGATTTATAGTTTACAAGAGTCAAATGGTGTCCCATTTAAAAAAAGACCCTCTGCAATACTATTTACATTGGTTAAGATTATGTTAAATTTTCCCCCTGTTAATGAGTCGTGTTTGTGAGCATGAGCAATGTTGAATTTTATTCGGGTTATATTTATGTATATAATTGCTTCATATTTTTGAATTTGAACGAGTTTATTATATGAGTTAAGTAAAATAAGTTAACTTAATAAGTCAATACTTCATCAGATTGTGTTGACAGTTACACCATCCGATAAGGAATCAAAAGGGCTACAAAAAGGTACCTTACCATTTGTTGGTAAAATGTACAGTTTTTGAGTAATTTAGGTTTGAAATTTTCAAACAGCCGCCAATTTGTAATGCGTGATTGGACATAATCGCTTATTGTTCTTAAAATAGATCATTGTTAGGTTAAACCTCATGCCATGTTTCAACTAAATCGGTCTGACATTTCTCTAGATATGAATTATTTTGTAAAAAAACAAAGATATTTGAAAAACAAAGCTTTTCCGGTAAATTTTTTATGTATATATGAATTTTTAACTTCCCGCTAAGAAAATTGAAAATTTTCTAAAATCGGGAAGTTATTGGTTTCACCCCGTTTTTCGAAAATCGAGTATTCATCAGATCTCAACGTTTTGAGGTCCTAGGAATCTTCCCTGACCACTCCCGAGAGGGTGTCACCCTGTCTGTATGTATGTGTGTGTGTATATGTAAGTATGTGGACCGCTTATAACTTTTGAACGGCTTAACCGATTGGATCCTACCAAACGGCGTTCTAAAGAGTTCCATCAAACTTAGATTTCCTGAAAATTTCAACTAATTCGGACCGGTAGGTTCTGAGAAATTTCGAAAAAACTAAGAAATAAAAATTTTTCAAATCAGGTTTTTTTGGAATAACTTTTAAACGGCTTTACCGATCAATTCCAAAATCTAATCAGCTTTTAATCTTGAAAAGCGACGTCGATCGCTACCAGTCCGGTCAAAATCGGTTAATTCGTTCGTGAGATATCGTGAACGAAAGAAAATCAAAAAAAGTGTTTTTCCTCAATTTCTCCGAAACTTTTTATCTGAAAAAATTTTGTTGTTGATTCTTTCAATGGACTTAAAAAACTGCATCGATTGCCGCAAATCGCATAAAAATCGGTTGATTCATTCAAAAGTTATAGCAGTTCAAAATTTCCAAAAATAGTGTTTATTAAACTTTCATCGTACTTTTGTAATTAAACTTAGCGGGAAGTTACAGGGATGGCCTTTAGGGTCAATCGTTTTCCAAATTTTTTTTCTTATTCTTAGGTGTATAATCAGTTCCTGAAGTATTGTCCGTTCCTAATGAAACACCCTGTATGCTTCCTAATGATTAATTGTAAACATATAACTGGACAATAAAGCGAATATAGAAATGTACACTTTTGGGCTTCAATTCTTAATTTATCAAATAAACACAATAGCATTATTTAAATAGTGAGAGTTTAGGGGAATTTGGGAAAAAGGAGGTTTGCTTTTGCATTAGAGTTTCGATGAGCAAAAGTGATATACAAAGTAAAGGGCCCGTGTTAAATTGTGCCAAGTGGGCCTCTAACTTTTTGCAGTGACCATGGGTTGTTTATACACACAGATAAGAAATGATTATTAAATCTGTTTACTTCACAGCTCATTGCTTTATACTTTGTCAATGTTCTCAATATTTTCACTAATCTGAAAACAACATTACCTTTAGCAATGGTAATTGCTGAAAGCTCAGACAGTGCAGTAACACGATCGAATCAATTATTAACAAGGTATGTTTGGAAAAATACCAAATATATCTACACTTACAACAACAACAAAAGCGATAAACACTAAGTATAAAACCAAACAAACAAAACCTAAAGTTCTATTGAAGCGAAATTTATTGAGAAAGGCGGCAAGAAATAATATAAGCACACCAACTATTTGAAATGCGTTGTTGTAGGCTATTGTTGGTGATTGGATGTTGACTGGTCCAGTGAGTAATGTTTTGATCAGCCACGGTAATCCTAGACTAAGTAGGATATCTAATGTATTACCACCTAGAGCATTGCTTATACTCATGGAACCAATCCCTAGAACAAAATAAATTCATTAGTTTGGTCCTTCCAGAATATAAATAAACCAAAAATACAAAATAAAATATTGCATCTGTGGTTTTTAAAAAAACAATATGTTCTTAATTGTATCTAAGAGAAGCTATTTACATTTTAATCTAATGGGGGCTTTTAAAACTGTGAGGTATCATTACAAGGGTGTGGTTTGATAAAGGAACCGCTGATTTCACAACTACCAACTCGACACAGACCGATACACGCACGATGTTAGAGGTCATGAAAACTAACATAAACTTAAGAGTAGCTTTCACACTCACCGACATGTCAGTGCCATATCTTTGCAGGCATCAACATGTCAGGAGGCTGCAGGTCTCCCGTTTTTATTGGTACGATATCGTCTCAGTCCATTGACGATGTTTACTGGTTGCTATGGTAATTAATCAATAACTTGGCCTATGAGCCCTTGTTAAATATTTTTTTAAACCGATTTTAAATTATATAGCTGAGAAATGGGTTTTAATACAAAATAGATTTAAAACTGACAAGAGCAAAAATTGATTTGATTTGATTTATTAGCCTCATTTGGTTACAATAGCATTGCTGCAGTAGACATTTGAGTTGTCACATATACATACAAATGATAAAAATACATACAAAATACAATACAATACAAATTAGTACACATATAACGCAAGTAATAAAAATAAGAGATACATAACTATATAAACTATTTTACATAAATCATACAGTAAACATAAAACAACTACATTAATCTATTTAAAGCTTAACGTACTCCTCCATCGAGTAAAATGACTGCTTTACAAGGAGCCCTAAGTTTATTTTTGATGCCTTTAATGCAAGGCACTTTCTTTATATTGTCTTTCAACCTGTTGTATAATTTGAGACCAGAATAGCGCACCCCATCCTCGAAAAACTTTAATCTATGTACCGGGAATTAAAGCATTTGCCGTCTCATGGAATATCCATATTTGTACTAATCAACATCCATATAATTGCTCCTAAAAAAGAGCAGGACATTCAAGATGTATATACAGGGAAGAGTTAAAAACTTTAATTTTGTAAATGAATTTCTGCAAGATTGCCTACCTTTTAAATTATAAATTATTCTTATAATTCTCTTTTGAATAGAAAAAATGTTTCCAGACTCTACCAAATTCCCCCAAAGAGCAACACTATACCTGAGATGAGTGTACACAAATGCAAAATATACTGTTTTAATTGTATCCGGACTGGAAATACGTGAAATAGTACATAGTGCAAAGCAGGCTGAATTATGTTTATTTGAAATTAAGGTAATATATGATTCCCAGTTTATGTTTGAATTAATTACCACTCCCAGAAATTTTGACAAGTCTGTACTTGGTTCTAAATGATTGATTGAAATTTTATCTTTTAATTGTTTACAACTGAACTGCATTAGCCGAGTTTTATTTTTATTCAGTTTTAGACCATTTGCCAAAAACCAATTTTCTGCCATAATCAGTGATAAAGTAACCGACTTTTCTAGGTTAATATTATTCTTCCTAAAAACCGTTAAAGTGGTGTCACTAGCAAACAGGACAATTTTTGCTTCCCCAATATTATAAGGCAGATCATTTATGTAGACCAAAAACAGTAAAGGACCCAATATTGATCTCTGGGGCATACCTCGAGAATTTATTTCCCAAGAAGAGCAGTGCAATCCGTAAGAGTCTGAATACACTAATATTGGGTTTCTACGTGTTAAGTATGACCACAACAATCAACAATCATTTGCCTTTCCACGGATACCATAATAATTAAACTTATAAAGGCTTATAAAGTTATTTAAATTATTAAAATAATTAAGTTAACTTTGATTTTATTCCCCTTAATGTTTTTGAAAAAGAATTTAATTTAATTTATGATATATATTTCTTTAAAATAAGCGTCGGATACCTTATACTCGTAGCTGACTTCGGTTTCTGTAAGGATTTATTTACCGCTGAAATTCCCTAAGGAGTCCTTTCTGCTGACTCCAAGAAGAAGATCCTGTCTTGCTGGATACCTGAATTCTCGTGGAAATTCTGCCGTACCGGGATGCTATATCTTGTCGATCTGCTTTTCCTCAAAGTCGGTCATCTTCGATCCTTTCAGTCTTTGCTGCCAATTTGTCTGGTTACCTAGGTGTTTTCCTTCGTCTTGAATGTAACTTGAACCACTGCACATTCCAGCCGCGGCATCTTTCTCAGAAATATTCGTTCTGAGTCGTTGTTATAATTTAGCCAATGATACCAATTTTGTTTGAATCTGTTTACAGCGGTTACCTTTACTTTCAAATCATTTACCGTTTAATCTCACCAAGTCGTACCAAAATTCCTTCACGTTAATATTTAGTTTCACATCTACTTGCTTTGCTCTGCTTGCTGGACATAAAAATATGTCTTCTTACATCGCTTTTCTATTAAAGAGTGACTATCTTTCGATCAAACATTTGCGAGCTCCTCCCCGCTACTTTCCCTTTTTCAACTTTCTCTACTCGAAAACCCGCTATTTATGCTTTGTTGTGTACGCCTGATTTAAAAAATATTCCTCCAGTTTTGTTTTTCAACAGTTTGCTGAGCCGTACCCTAGGTCTAATTTGAAAGTTTGGAAGGCTCCGGCCAGTCTGGTCAATGTACGATTTTGCATTTCGTTTTGCTTCTTAAAAATTATACAATTAATTGTCTATTTTAACCCATTGTTTTAACCAACCCCCTTTCTAATTATAATACCTTTCGCTTGGTCTCAAAATGATATTAAGTCATTATATTATCATAATTAAATCTTTTAATTTTGGTTTATTTATATTTATTCAATTTGAAAAAATTTCAATCCGTTTCAATACTGAATTTGACAGTATGAAAACACAACAAATAATGAAGATGTTTGATTCCACTATTTTAGATACTAAGTACGTATGTTTATCTTAAAATCAAGATTACCTAATCGTGAATTTATAACACTAGACGAGGCTTCGGGCATGCTTCCACCAATCGCTATGAAAGTGATTCCCATTACAGAGTCACTAATGCCAAAAGTTTCTCCTGGAACACAATTAAAGAGAAAATTTATAATAATTATGAAACTCAATCAGACCTTAGCTTGTACAAAAATTATTTACCATCCAACACACGATATAAAGAACACCCTAAAATATCCAAGATTGCAGAGCACATTGTAAGCTGTGACCATTCATACAATGACTTGACGAAACATGCAAATATTGCATACATTCAAAATAAGGTAGCTATACAAACCTTGTGGAAGAGTACTACATTTGTAAAACTGTGAACTACAGCACCCAGATGCATTGGTGTTGCCAGGACTAATGTAACCTGGTGCGGATAATCTTTTGTCATCCCTCTCGTAGCATCTACACGACCACTCTCCCACCTATTTGTTTGTCTCACTCCTCTAAATCTATGGGGAATTTTTACATTATTTTCTCAATCTATCAAAATTGAAAGATACATTTTTTTAATGTATTTTCTCTGCTACTTTGAAAGATATCTTAAACTTCATATTACATTAACAACATTGATAGACTCATATATATTAGGATTAAAATAAAGATTCATGTTTCTTTGGTATCCTAGTCAACGTAATATAATTAAGCTTAATTACTTACTTTATTTCCATCACGTGACTTTCTTCTCTTTTTATATGACGCGTTTCGGAGATTTACTCCATCATCAGACACTTCTATCCCCCTTGCGAGGTCGACAAACATTACACAAAAACACACATACACAAACATTAAGTATATATTAAAAACTTTCTACGCGTGGGATGCATTCCGTATGGTTGTCCAAGGACAACTTTTACTGTCGGTATGAGTTTAAGTAGCCATGCGGTGACGTTTGTTAGTAAGCCCGTTAACTTGTATGCTGATAGCTGTGTCGTACAAAGTGTTCGAAGAGAATTGCAGATGGTCGTTCAAGACTTGCTTTTCATTGTTTTTAAAAGCTCTGTATATCTCATACTCCTCGATAGCATCCATAATTTTGCCTTTTTTGCATGTATTCAATGGTATCAAATTAGTTTCAAAATTAGTATAGCCATGGTTTTTGTCTATCAGGTGGCGTGCATAATTCGATTTATTGCCAAATATGTTCTTTTTGGGCAAATGTTCTTTGAACCTCTGATGGAACGCTCTTCCTGTTTGCCCTATATAGAACGAATCATATTCATCGCAAATTAGTTTGTAAATCCCAGTTTTATATTTTAAATCTTATTTTGGTTTTTGACTGAGAAGTTTTTGAATGTTCTTATTGGTTCAAAAAGCTCTAGTAATGTTTAATTTTCTGAATTTTTTTGAAACTATATTCGGTCGTATGTTTTTGTACTCACAGGCTATGTAGGTGGTTTTTTCACCAGGTTTTAAAGATTTACTGTTTTTATTCTGTTTTTTATTTAATAAGGTGTTTATCATAGATGTCTTATACCCGTTGGAAGTAGCAATATATTTGATAGTATTCAGCTCCTTCCAGTAATCTTCCTGTCCGAGAGGTATTTAATGAGCCTATGTAACATACGGTTGTAGGCGGCTGTTTTTTGAGATGTGGGGTGGTGCGATGTGCCTCAGAGCTGAAAAGCTTTCGTTTTAACTGCGGTTTATTGGTGTACTCTTTCTTATTATTGATGATGAATTAGTAATTATGCGTTAATGACTGGACAATGTCTTTGAATAGTAATTTTGTATACAACTACTGGGTTACATAGCTAGATTTTATAAGATTTGATCATTTACATAAGGTAAAAACCAAACAAATATTCATATTTATTTATTTAGACATAGTCAATTTTTTGATCTGAAAATTGGCCAGTGCATTTTGTCCAGCCGAAAATAGCCGACAATAGCTTTTGGTTCAGCATGCTCAGTGTTAATGGTAGCATGACACTCGAAGGACCGAACAATAATGTTTGATGTCTTTGATCTGAACGTTATACAGTCAAAACCAATGGAATGCCACGATGAAAAAATAATGAAATTTACTCATATTGTATTTAAATAAAACAGGACATTCTTACAAAAAACATTAAGACTTACCCATTAAAGTCATCATCCATGATACCAAGTATGAACTGATACCAATCCACACCACGCACATAATGAAAGTGATTGGGTAGAGCTTTCTTTTGTTTTTACAGTCGGGTATTGATAACCATAGTATTATAGTAACAGGTAGTGTAAACACCCACCAACATCGAAGCAGCCCTCCTTGAGGGAGAGAGCATAGAGAGTTGGACATTTTATCTGAAAAAGAAATTCACCTAATGAACAATGATTCGTTTAAAATCTAAACAACTGATATTTTAGTATACAACAATAATTTGATAAAAATAAATAAGATACATTGGCACCAGTTTCCACTAAACTACAAGCCACAACAACAATACTTAATCACCATTTTCAGTTGCTAACTGTAAATTTTTCAAGTAAATATATTTACTAGTATTTTCTTAACTTCAATTTTGGATGTGATTTAATAGCTTTATATTCTGTAATGATTTACTTTATTATTTTATTATGAAATATAATTGTAGTTATTGTTATACTTCATGTTTATTTAGTCATCTATACTTTAGTTGAAAGACGCCATTTTATTAAATTCTGAATGTTTTAATTTGCACCAAAAACCGTTGTATATGGATATATGATATTTTTATTGATAAGGCCCTACTTACTGACTAACATTCCTCTTTATCAATAAATGATAATATCATTATGATGGTAAATCATAATCAGGCAATATGTCATCACACAATGAACTGTTATATGTCAATTCTTGTTTTATTTTTAGAATATAGTAAAAATGTGAATTCTTAAGTTAAGAAAACCAAAGTGACTTTATATAAATTGTATGTATGTATGATAAATATATATAGACTGCATTCATTCATAATGTATGGTAAAAATAGAAAGTATACATTATGAAATACATTTCAAAGAAAAGACGAGGTGTGACAAAAAAAAATTGGTGAATAATTTCATTACAAAGTAATAAATAAGTTTACATAGAATTTGATTATTATTTGCATGAAGACGATCCTTCTATTCCGTGCAAACTGAGACACTATTTTCCTTCTGTTCATCAGTCAAAAGTCGGGGAACAAATTTTGCACTCACTTAACTAGTTTGCAAATTATCGGTTAAAATGCTTTGCATGGTCCTGTATGAGATATCAAGTTCTTTGGTAAGTTCTCGAACAGTCATTTTTTTCTCGTTTCCATCTGTTTTTGAAGTCGAAGGATATCCCGACCAATCCTTGTCTTCAACCGACTCATTTCCGTTTTTAAATCGCGGATTTGTTTGTATGCCATTTTTTTACGGACACGATAACTGCTGTAGTTTTACACAAATCACTTCTGTAGTAATATATATAATGGATGGAAAATCTCAGTTGAATTCGTTAATGGGTAAAATCTGACCAAATAATAGAAACAGGAAGGATTTTTTGGAAAACTGCATAATCACTATAACTCCCTTAATGTGAAAAATAATGCATCCATTTAGTACAATACCTGATAGGAATAGTACCAAAATAATTTGTTTAAGGGTTTTTTAATAAAAAAAAACAAATATTAGCTCAAGGTAAGGAAAGTAGGGGTTTAAAACAAAAAAAATATGTAACACTTTTATTAGGGAACAGTAGAAGTACACAGTTATTGTAAACTTTCAACATACCATATAAAACTTTTGTAATTACTAGCCGAATTTTTGAAGAAGATAAAAGCTATTACAATCGACCCAACTTGAAAACGGTTGGTCGGAGGATGATAAAACTTCATTTCTACACGTTTCAGACAACTTGGAGACGATACCAAAAATTCATTCATTTTTGTATATAAATATGTTTTATTCCCAGATTGATAAATGGTAATAAATATGCTTCAAAATTGCTGAATTTTTTATGAAAGGGTCCTTGTAGGATTACCCAGGTACTGATGTTTTTATTTTTTGATTCGACGGCCTATTTGATTCAATCCAAAATGGAAAAGTTAGAGTGAGAAAATTGCATGATTTCTCCCATTCATAAGTCCGAGAACAATTTGTGAGTTCTATCATTTGAAAGGCAATCAAATTTACTATAATCCTGTGCAAAGGTATTTCAGGTACAGTTCCTGAAACAAAGAACAAAATTCATAGGAAGCTCCCTGATAAATGATATTTTTACTATCCGTTTAAGGTAATTGCGAATTTTTTACAATTCATAAACACGAGAACATTTTGTGAGTTCGAAAAGCAATTAAGTTTCAGGAACAAGGAACAAAATGCGTAGGAAACTCTCAGTATTTAATACTAGTTATTCCCTGATAAGAAAATTCGGCTATAGTAATGCGGCAGTGCTGCTTACGCTTTTTTTGTAATTTTTATAAGACAAATTCTTACTGTTAGGGGTGACTAAAATGTGGTAGTACAACAACAAATTCATTACTCTCTTAGTATTCCAAATATCTGGACAGTTCAAAATACTATTGTAAATCTTTTAAATACTACCAAAATCTTTTGTCTGAAACTTTTATTAATAGCTGCAAGGGTCAAATAAATTTTAGTTTCTAACTTAAAGGTGAAAATTTAATGAACTTCGAAACATATGTTCGCCTGTAGGACAAAAGAAAAAGATTTGTTTACAAGTTGCAAAAACTGCTTAATTTTTAACTGCAAAAATTACAACTGCATCCAAGTTGTAATTGTATTTAAAAAACTATTCAATTACCGGTAAAAAGTAGATGGTTATTAATACTAGTTCTAGATTATGAATTCTTTACAGAACCAAAATTTATTATTGTTCATAATTTTACCATTTGAAAGTAATATAAAACTACAATCTTTGGTGAAAACAAATTTTGTCTTTCTTCAATGTGGGTCAAGTAAAAAAGTAAATTTCCAAAATTAAAAGGAACAAAATACACATATTGCCCTAGACGTTACTTGTCTCCTTTTATACATAAATCAAACACTTTAATTAAAATATAAATATATGTAATCAGATAGTTTTGTTTAATAGACTTATAATGTTTAAAAAATTAAGTTTACTAACTGAAAACTACCATGTGTAAATTACAAAATATTGTCAACCTAACACACAGAAGTAATCAAATTATCGTACTATCGTATGATCGTTTTACATGGTTAAAGAACAAAGGTGTGTTGAATTTCCAATACACAATTTTTTCCTTTATAATATCAACTAACCTAATTGGGCAAACTTCTTTTGGATTCATTTTAACGCAAAACATTAGATTATTTTTCTACACATGAACAATTTGAAGGTGTAAATAATTAATTTACTAGTGTCTCTAGGGGTCAAAATTCTACCAAGTTTGTCTGTAAAGTAAAGAAATTCAACAAGTTTTTCACGTAATTAATTGGATTTTATTTGTATACAAATGCTTAACTCGTACCTTGACGCTATGAGGAAAAGGGTGCGAAAGGGCATCTTGATGGAATTAATGATAAATATTTAGTAAGCTATGAAATTCATTAGAATTAAACAATTCAACTTTTAAACGGTAGTAGAATAATTTGCCAAGTAAATAAAGGTAAGTGGTAACTAGATTTGAAAGAAATGGACACAATGCTAAGTATTTGTTTGTATATATATTTTTATTTTCCTGTTCAGGGAAGATGAAGGGATATACACCAAGAATATGATCAAAATGCTTTCATTTAATTGTTTGAAGCGTTCTGTATGGAAAAATCATTAGTGTATGAAAAATATAAAACCATGACTTACAAAAGTAAATTTTTATATTAATTGCCATATCAACCAACTGCATAAAATAACACATAAAACAGCTGATTCGGGTAACCAGTTTAACAACACAACTTTAAGTTATGCCTAGTTTATTTTATTTTACCTGGCTGAACGGCAACATACACATGATTTTTTTTGCACATCTATGGTACAGTACCTTTTGAATAATATAAGTTTCATTCCTCACTTTTCATAATAAATATTAAAAAAAGGTACTTTAATTTTTGATGTTAACATATTAATATAATGATATTATGTTTTTATTTTTAGTCGTTTTAATGGTTTTGTAGATAAGTTTGATCTAAAAAGTGTTTCTACAGAGACGTCTAACTGGAATAAGAAAAGTGTAATCCGTTTGAGTCAAAAACAAGTAAGCTGCTTTCCACATTAAACAATTGCTTCGACAGAAAGTAGGCAGTTCCCATCTCCTCTTGTTCGTACCATTAACTTGGCAACAGGTCTCACCTGTTCTTAAGGGTATGTCATATTTTGGTTTGGACGTCTTTGTCACATAAGGTATTGGGTATGAATAGGTGCATTCACCATGTAAGATGTTTGACACAATGCAAAATGATTTTAAAGTTAAGTTTTGAATTCTATTTAATTCTTTTAAAGTTCTGAATTTTGGGGGCTTCGACTTACAAATCAAATTTAACTTGGCAAGCGCGATGAAACCAGGTTTAAATACAGAACATACAGATACCATTTAATGGGTAGGTTAAATATATTATGATAATTATTTCAAAAATTATTTTCTACAAAATTATGCTGTATAATTTATACCTTCCAAATGAAATGAAATTAACATTAGCATTTTAAAACAAAACATCAAAGTACAGTAGAACTCCAACTATCCGGACTCCAATTATCCGGATCGCCATTATCCGGATCAGATTTGAATAAGGACATAGTCAAACGGATGCGAGACTTGGCGGCGCGGATACGATTTAAGGTAGCAAAATAGTTGACTCTGCCTGGTATGTTGAAAAAATAATGTATTTGACTATGATTTAGTATTGTTTGTAAATATAACGTAATTTAAACATCGTCATTGATATTGTTTTTTTCATAATAAATACCGTAAATATTCTCTATTGTGTTTTGCTTACGTTTTTCTCCTAAAAACGGCCTTTTATCGAGAAAAATCCAACTATCCGGATTTTTGATTATACGGATCGGGTCCGGTCCCAATTAATCCGGATAATTGGAGTTCTACTGTACCGGTATCATAAATCAATTTCAAAAATAAATTCACAATCAAATTTAACATTTATTAAAGAAAGCTGAGCTAGTGGTGTTATATTCAATTCTCTTGACATTTAATCCATGGAATCTATGTATTATCTAAACCTTCCTTGATTACTACATAGTGAAATATCTATTCTAAATCCAAGTACCTTTTATCAAAATTGAACTAATTATATTTATTTTACAGTATAAATTGATTGTTTTCTTAAAGCCTTAATAAACTCTAAGGTATCTTATTACATTTTTTAAATGGAGATAATATAACCTCTCTAAAAAAAATGTAATGGTTGCTTATAGGTTTACTTTTATAAAACCCTCTTGACAGCCAATCCTAATAAAACAGTTCCTATACAATTATATATTATATATATTAATGAAGCTTTACGTTTTATCTTATTAAATAATTTCTGATCTATGATTTCGTTTGACTTTAATTTTTAACCTTCGAGATCTGTCTTACAACGAATGAAATTATTTTTACCTCTAATTTCATAATTTGATTTTCCTTACTAACACACTCGGCACTTCCACTGAATAGATTTACAGTTGAACTTGGTTATAGCATCAACGAAGGGACCGAACTAATGTTGACGCTACGTTCGAGTGACATTATAAAGATGTACCAACAGGAAATCGTATTTTTATTACCTTGTGTGAAAGGACAAACAACTATACAGTATTACTATTATTGGCAACATTATTCATAGCGTTTATTAAAAAGAAAAACACTATACTTTTCTTTTAATATATAGTAGAGTCCTGATAATTGGAGCTGAAGTCACCTACAATTAATTATAAATTAGGTAACATTGGTTAATGTGTAAAGTTTTAATGAGTAAATACATGTAATGTGTATTAACAAACTGTATTCAAAGTACTAAAATTACAGTACGCATTAACTTTACTTAACATTAACTTACTGTATTAAAAAACATGCAACAATTTTAAAGTGTCAACTCTACTGTGGGGGGGGGGGGGACAACTGTCTGATCACAACTACATAAATGTCTCGCCAGGCTATACGATTGAATCTCGCCATGCTTTTCTATTGTCTGAAAACTTTCCCAACAAGGCCATGGGTTTAGTTACACATAGCACACAACTGTCACCGCATACCATGTGAATTGTTCTTTAGGAGGGGTGGGACAGTTAGCAATGTTGCTTGTAGTGGAACCCTGAAGCCCTCTACCAACTTTGATGGAACCAGCCGTAGGTTTTACGTGTGAAAAAAATACGTAGAATGTTTATTTTGCGGTTTGATTCTGAAGAAGGATAAAATAGGCGGCCCGAAATCAAAGGAGAGAGGGAATTCTAACATTTTTCGAGTTCTGAGAAAACTGAAATCAAAGTTTGACATTGATATTTTGCAGATTTATGATGGTACAAAAGAGTGGTTAAAATAGTTATTGACTCTAAAACAGGGGTTTATAATAATGTAAAAGATAACGATTTGACCGGACCTAAAAAAAATGACGCTATGTCCGAGTTGACGCCTTAGCCGAAGTTGTTAAAAAAAAGTTCAACTGTGTTTATTTTCCACTTTACTACTGTACTTTATATCCTCGGTTTTGATGGTTCCTGGATCCCTTTGATGATTTTAGCTCAATTAAAGACTTAGTTTAATGATTACGTTTTAATTAGATGATTTATCTTCTGTTAATGACAATAAAGTTATTTTATAAATCAATTAGGGTAAAATAAAATCTGATGCACCTCGAAACGTTTTGTCTAGGTGTTGCTTGAAGTTTAGTTGATCACTGACCCTTGTTCTATCTAAAGAATCTCCATCCATACTTTTCCGGGTTTTATTTTATATTCCAATCTGATTGGACGATTTTACCTGATTGTTCTGATTACATTATCATACCTGGACATTTGACATACCTTGCATTACTTTTTCATGCAGGCTTCATGATTTCTATGGAATAACTTATTGAGCTATTTGTTGTTTAAAGAAATTCAATACACACATATGGTCGCTACATCCTGGTTATTTGATATTTTACATCAAATATCTGACTTGTTTCTAGCTTTGTAGTTTGATTAATATTATTTCTTCATTAATGCATTTAATAAATATTTATTTATTGTTTGATTATTTATGTTAATTATATTGGTTATTGGGATATTTGTGATTACCAATATCCCAGACAGTAGCATCTTTTAATTTACAGAATTTGGTGCAGCACTTTTTAGCATGGAACTGGGTTTTCTGATTAATACATCTCTGTGGTTAGATATATGAAGGCAAACATTCTTACCTGTTTCGGGTGTTGGTGATATAATGATTGATTCAGCTTTCTCTACTTTATGACTTATGTCTTCTGAATTAGGAGACACAGTATGGTGCTCCATTACAGTTATCCGTTCTCCGTGAAAGTAAAATGGCTTATAACTCCCGTCCCCCATATCACTGCTAGGATAAGTTATTGATGCTGCTGGAAGACAACATTTTTAAATAATAAGAACAAAGTGTCAATTAGTCTGTGCTTACTGATTAATAAATTAGTTAAATTAATTTAAAACCTGAGAATTGTTTTAAAACACATTTGAACAACAGCCTTAACTATATTTTGATTGTTATTGTTAACCTATTGAAACCTTTTATATAATAGGCCTATAATTATTCATTTATTAACAAAGTATTAGCAACAACTGATTTACTTTAATAGTCCGATTTAATCATTTTTATTAAACACAATGAGAAAACACAGCGAATAGAAACATATTCTGTTTATTATTGATGTATGGTCTTAAAAATGTATGTATTATTATAATATAGACCTACCTTATACTAATGACATTAGGGTCTTGGTGAAATTCCATCATAATCTTTATACAGGGTGGGTGAAACAGCTTAATATTTTTTATGTAAGGAAATTTTGAAGGTAGATGGGATTGAGGAACCTACTCTATATAAAAATACTATTTCATTAAGATGCCAAAAACTATTTAATTTTGTCCGCCATTTTGAATGTAACTTGTGGTCATGTGATAGATCATTTCAATGTAGAATTTTAAGACAAAATCAATACTGAAAACTACACACCCATATCTCAAACTGTTCAACAGTAAAAAAGTAGATTTTAACAAGGTTTTGACGTTTAACATTCTACATTGCAATGCTGGTGGATTGTCTCAAAAAAATTAATGTGATATTTTTTATGAAATAATAAAACACAATATTAAAATAGGTTAAATAGGACACTTTCATGTAATATATCTGTAACTTTCCGACTAGCTACCGGTCACGATTGTCTTGCCATGCATCTCTACAAGATAAAGTTACTATCTTTTGACAAGTGAATAATTTGTTCACAAAATGAGTTTATAAAGATCACATACTGATCTGCAAGGATCTGGAGAGAGAGAGAAACAAGGATGAAGGGACTTTATTGGGGAGGCAAGATCCAAGATGGTTTGAGCCAAAAGGATTCATTTGAATGAATAAGTAAAATATAAATGGTAATTTTGCTAAGCAACCCGTTCTAAGCTGGATAATGGAATGGTGGGGTAGGGAGAACTGGTTTGGTTAGCTTCTCCCCCCTGTTCTGTTATCAGTACAGCCATGATAAGGTACCTTCATCTCTGGCAGAACAAATTATTATAAAGTTTTTATTGAGACCACCCTTTGGGGACGCTACATTGATCCTAAACCATGTGCCTACTTGGGCCAGAGAATTTAAGGGTGGCCGAGAAGTGTAGAGAACGAGGGTCAGGACCAATGACCATGGTCAAGCTCACATATGACAATATTCGTTCGCTTCAATAGCTTATCAAAGGTGATCGTCAGTTAACTGTTGACCAAATCACAGCATAAATGGGAATCAACATTGCTAGTGTTCATACCCTTATCGGTGATCATCTTGGGTCTAGAAAAATTAGTGCTCGATGGGTTCCAAGGCTGTTAACCGAAAATACAAATCAGGTAAAGTTGGAGACTTCTGGTTTGATTCCAGCAAAAAAGAGAGGATTTTTTCAGGGGCATCGTCACATATGATGATTCATGTGTCCATCATTACACTTCAGCATCAAAATTGGCAAATAAGGAGTGATGGAGAAAGGATGAAGCGTGCCCAGTAAAAGCCTAAACCCATCTCTCAGCCGGAAAATTTCAGTCAACGGGGTTTTTTTACCACAAAGAAATTTTGTTTATCGATTTTCTTCATGATCAACATATGGTAAATGCAGCATACTATTGCCAATGCCGCCTACCATAACAAAAGAAGACATGCCTATCAGAGGTGTCATTATTCTCCCTGACAGTCCTAGGCCTCAAACTGTGATTTTGACAAACGACAAACTGGATCAAGTGTATTGGAAAATTCTCAACCACCCTCCTCCCTACAGTCCAGATTTGCCCCTGTGGTTGGTTTTTGTTTAGACCCTTGAAAGAATCACTTGGAGGGGAATGGTTCCAAAACAACAAAGACGTCGAGGATCAGTGTGAATTTTATGAACTTGCTAAACATTGGCAAAATGTGTAAACCTTCAAGGAGGCTAATTAGACAAAACTGACAGGTTTACTAGTATACACTATTCATTAAAAAATATATAAAAAATATTTATCGTTTATATTTGAATGACCTGTTAAAGTGTTATTGTTTTAAGGATTTTTCTTAATACTATTTATATTAAATAAAACCTAATATTGATAAATGCTTATATGTAATATTAAAATAATGACTAACAAGTTGGTATTTTAATTATAAAAAATAACTTATGAGTTGTTAATATGGGTAGTTTGAAAAATAATTTGTATTAGATGTCTTAAGGTTATGTTTTTTTGTGATTTTAGTATTTAAAACTTGTGATTGTTGATTAAGATGGCCTAAAAACTACAATTTACTTGCAATAAGTTTGAAGCAAAACGTGAATATTTCAACCCAACCTTTGATTTACCTCTACGTATATATGACTACTGAATTTACCCTTGCCATACTTCTGTATTTTATATTTTTAGCTACTGTTAGAAATTACCTGAACTGATAAGCGATATGTTCCTGCTAGAATTCCCTTTCGCTAAATGTATGATCTTCTTCTCGCAGAACATAAATATAAAATAGATAACATAAAGAATGAGTAATATCATTGCTTCATACCAATGGACTGTTGAATCCAATATTAATATTGTTAGAACTGCTAGCACCACTATGAAGATCGAACCATCTCTGAATAGAGCATAGACATTTAGCTGAATCAACTGAGAAAAGATAAATAATAATTATAAACATTATCAAACAAATAAAGAACAGCCGAGGCTTTATTCTATATCATGAAAAGTAGTTCGAGCAAAAAATATGCAGATCATTTAAGTAGAGAACTTGTTATGCGAAGGACTAAACAAAGGTATTCATTATTTTGAGAAAAGCTTCTTGTTCCAAGTTAGCATAAGATGGCTCTCGCCATCTGTTGGGCATTGCTGTTTAGAATGTATGAGGGGTGCTGCCGTTACAATATTGACAGGAGCTCCATAAAGGAGATGAACAAAAATCAAGAATATTATTTTTAAAATAAAACAAGATTAAAAAAAGCAGTCGCGGGATTGCTGGCAGAAAGTGAAAACTGTAATGAATATAAATCGTTGGTCATATTAGTTTAATCTGAAATCTGATTATTTTAACACTATCAAGTAAACTATTTCAACACAACTTACAAAACGAGGAAGCACAATGTCCATTTCAAAGGTATTACCAACTAAAGTATTTTAACACAACTTACAAAATGAGGAAGCACAATATCCATTTCAAATGTATTACCAAGTAAACTATATACTCTGCTATATACACATGTGTACTATATATAGTAGAGCGTGATAGAAAAATGCGTGATGGTAAAATCCGATTCACCGCCCACAAAATTTTTTGGAAGCGGTGTGCCTGTAAAAGTTTTCACTTCAAAACTGGCCATGAAGTTGAATAATTTTTTCATGTGTGAAATCAAAATTAGAATAAATTAAACTGTATCTTAATGAATTGTGTAAACCCTTTACCTATAAGAGTCTATTGTAATCAGGACAGGTTCTACTGCAGTGACTCTTATGGTGAGCCCTAACATCCCCAGAACATGTTGGTGTTATTAAAGTTGCTATATACACAAGTGTCCCATAAGTAAAGTGCCAAACTTCGTGAAATGGTTCTAGAGGTCAAAATGAAGAGAAAATAAAAAATAACATTTTTCTAAAAGGGCTTATTTTACAAATATCCACCATTTTGTTTCACTCCCCTCCAACCCCTTGCCATCGCACCAGCGACCACAGAATAAAATATACTGTCCCATCGCCTGTATACAGTATGAAATATAAAATTATAATGAAGTGTGCCTTAACTATCTTGGGAAGGTCTAGAAAGCCAAAACGGCTCGGAGATGATGCTAAAATTGTGATGCTCGCGTTTCAAATACACTGTTGTTTTGAACACTTGCAACACACCGATTTCTTTGAAATTTTACACACTGACAGAATATTAGTGTGGGATGATATTGTTATAAAAATTATTAATTATAAAAAAATCTTTAAAGGTATACATAAATTTCCAAAGCTAAGATTTAATATGGAACTTTAAATTGTGACACGAAAAAGTTGTTCTGTGAGAAATTTTTTCTGTTTTTTGGTCAGAGACGAGGTTTAAGCGTAAAAGTTTGAGCCAATAAGTTAAATTTTATGAAACATATTTTTTCAAAAAATTAGCTTAAGTGGTTTAGTTTTTACAGCAGGTTAAAGATACGATTAAGTACGCGTCAGAATCTCGCTATATTCCCACGGCTCATGGCTACCATCTCGTTATAGCCTACTATCAGACGATTTACTGTCTCGGGTTTTGTTAATTACTTACATAGCTTTAGTAATACATTTTAACTGCTTTTCCCCGTTAGTAAAAAGTTTGATTTTCATTAAGCACTCGAAGATTAAAGGAAAAATGATTTAGAATGTTGTATGATACTAATAATTATTTTAATCTAAACATTGTTTACCATTCAATCAACATGGCTTAGCAAACTATATAAAATTACATTTAAGTGCATTTTCTTTACGTTATTATTCTGTATAGAAATCAACAAATAATACTGTAGCTCTTTATAGTATGACAAAGTAACACATAATTACGGAAAGAAAAATAACAATGACAACATAAACATGGCATAGCAAACTATATAAAATGACATTTAAGTGTATTAACTTTACTTTATTATTCTGTATAGAAATCGACAAATAATACTATAGCTCTTTATATTATGACAAAGAATAGAAATTATATGTGCCGGTAAAAAATTTATTGATGGAAAATTTTCAAAGTTATTAGCTAAAGAAACAAAAAATGTTCAGTAACAGAAGAAACAAGTTCACTTTAGGCTTAGGCCTACGTAAAAAGTAGTAAACATTTTTTGAAATTTGTTTTCAAAATATACAAAGGTTTTATCATTTACTTCTTAATAGAAGTGTATACAAAAAATGTTTAATGAGCAAGTATTTGAAGGAACACACACAGAAATTTTCCAGCAGAGAGCAGCTTGTACCATTTATTTGTAAAGTTCGTGTTATTATCTATATTATTAATTTTCCTTAAAAACCTTATACCATAAAAAAGTTATTCTTTGATGAAAATATAGTTGGAATGTAATGGTGTATGCTACTTTACAGAAAATTTAAGTTATAATCCGTATTGGAATTAAATTTTATAAGAAATCAGATGAGCCATTTAAATTTTAGTTATTAAAGAAATTTACTCATATGTTGGTGTTTGATTTCTTACTACATAGTGTACCGTACCATAAATAATTGTGACAAAATACGTGGTGAAAGCAAATTTTATTTGTTTTATTTAAATATTCAGATAACTCATCAATAATGAAAATACTCTTCAACAGAATAAAAACCTTTTTTAAAGAGATAATTTATAACTTATTTTTAAAATTATATTTTATTAATTACAAAAAACAATTTATTTAAGTTTTATTCCCATGTATGATGGTGTAATTTCAAAATTATTATTATAATATGTTGACAGTACTTTTACCAATATTCTGATAATTTTCATTTGCATTTTGAAAATAATGTTGTGATTAATGTTTTATGGGTTAAATTTTTTCTACATTAATTTATTAGCCGGAAAAATTCAAATTGTATTATATATACTTAAAATATTATAGCTACAAACAAATGGAAACTCGTTGCCTTGGACATGGAAGAGAGAAATGGTGTATTTCCCTAGTAGCAGCTGGGCCAACGCTTCGCCAACCAATTTCTCTACCACAGGCACGGCGGCGACAGTGGCGCTTCCGCTACCTAGTGAACGCCGTGGCAACCTCGTCAAATTCAAATAAAACTGGGCTGAATTTTTTAACATGGGGATTGCGCTTCTTATATTTTCTGTATTCATTGGTAGCACATTACGGAACAGGTCAGAAATTGCAATATTCAATTAAGCATATAGGTAGCAGCACTTCCCGGGATAATAATTCTAATTATTAGCAATATGTATTTATTTTTGACAATAATAAACCCGTAGTTTATTAAAATCTCTGCAGGTAGCAGCACATTATGGTACAGATCTTAGAAACTTGACTGCCACTGCATATCGAACAGCGATCAACATGATTTAAATATTTAGCAAAACTATTGTAAAAATAAATCAGCAAAAATAATTTTCCTCAGTGAGGCAGCACTTTTTTTTGTCCCGCCTCACTGAGAAAAATGAGAGTTCCGGAATTATGACTGTTGTATCCGTAAGGTGCTGTGACCTGGTAGATAAAAGTAAAAGTATTTATAATTATTTTGCTACTGGTTACAGTGACTAGATAGAGACAGTGTGGCCAAGTGAGGTCTTGTTTCCTATTGGTCAAGATGTCGGCAGCCATGTTTTTCCTAAATTCGTATCTGTTTTACATTACATTCATTCACGTTCACATATTGTAAAAGCGACTTTACCGATTTTTTAACAGATATTTGTTAGTTTTTACTTTAAAATAAACGTAATAGTTATTTTAAAGCGATTTGTGTTGAAGTATGTGATATTGCACCAAATTAATAAGGAAATGACAGCAGATTAGGGGGATTAGGCTACTCCCGCCACTCTACGGAATCGTTTCAGCGCGGATATTTCAGAAGTAAGTACATACCAAAAGTCTTTTATTTACAACATTTTAAAAAGTTCATAACATAGGCTAATCCTTTTTATCAATAGAAAAGATAAAACAAAATGTTTTATAAATATTTTGAAAATAAATTACATTATACTTTATGGCATATAACATTACTTTTAGGAAAAACATGGCGGCCGCTTTCATGTAGCCACACTGTCTCTATCTAGTCACTGTACTACTGGTTAGAAAGTGCTGCTACCAGATTTGAAATTGTGAACTAATATTTTTATTCCTAGCGCTAGTTATTGCAACGTTTTCTAGTAGTTAAAGTAACAACCACGATCAACATGATTTCAATATTTGGCAGAACCATCGTCAGAATGATCAGCGAAAATAGTAACCTACTTTTCCTCAGTGAGACAGCACTTCTTTTGTCCCGCCTCACTGAGAAAAATGACAGAGCACCGAAATTAAAACTATTGTATCCGTAAGGTGCTGTCACCTGGTAGATAAATTTAAAACTATTTATAATTATTTTGCTACAGACCGGAAAGTGTTGCCACCAACTTTAAAATTGTGAATTATTATTTATTCTAATAGCTGATATTTTAGAAGATTACTTTATAATAAATAAATAAATTACTTAGGCTCACATTAGAATGCCGAAGTATTTAATTTGATGGCTCACATTAGAATGCCGAAGTATTTAATTTGATATCACGCAGTAATTTTGTGTGTGTCCGTCTGCCTGTTAACACGAAATAAGCACTCACAGGAGTCGTAGAAAACTTGTGGTGGTTCCAAAAATTTTCATAATTTTATTGCGGAGAGTTGAAAAGCTTTTGAGCTTTCTAGCGTGAGTCGTAGCGCGTCGGGGTCACGATTTTTGGTCAAAATTTTGAAAATATTGTGTCAAAATAATTATGAAAATATATTGTGGGGTACGGTATCGTTTTATACCGATTTTGAGAACTTCGTAGCGCGTCGGAGTCGTTTTTGGGTCAAAACTTTAAAAATTCTGTGTGGGGTAACGTTTTATATGTTTTTGGGTAAGGGGAAACCGATTTTGACAGTTAAAAAGTCGTAGCGCGTCGGGGTAACGTTTTTGGATCTAAATTTTCAAAATTCAGTTTGGGGTAACGTTTTATATGTTTTTGGGTACGGGAAAACAAGTTTTGACAGTTAAAAAGTCGTAGCACGTCGGGATCACGTTTTTGGACAAAACCTTTGTAAATTCATTGTGGGGTATAGTTTTATATGTTTTTGAATACGGGAAACCCGATTTTGACAGTTAAAATGTCGTAGCGCATTGGAGTCATGTTTATGGATCAACATTATGCTTCAAATACTTCACATATCCCCAGACGAAGTAGTCTAGGGGGATTAAGGTTGGAAGATCTGGCTGGTGCACCGACTTGCATGAATCACTAACGTTTCTCAAATGAAGAGGCAAGTTTTGAAGTAGCTCAGGAAGGTCGTTTGATAAACAATTTAGGTAAGCCACTAAATCAAGTCTATTGGGTAAAATATTAGTCCTGAAAGATTTTCTCTTACACAATCAGACAGTTGGTTAAAAGACTCTACCATCTAAACTAAATTCATTTGTATTTTATAAATCTATTATTTAATAGTTGTATAATATGCCACGGTTCCTCGCGGGCAATCTTCAATATAAACATAAATTTGTCAAGACACTGGGCCCTGAGCTGTCGACCCATCACCTCTCTTGGATCCGACCTTGGTGACAGTACAGTATTACTGCATAAATAGCACAGTAAACCATTCTCTTTCTTTTCCTAAAGACACTGTCTAATAAAGAATTCTGTTAGAGCCATGGTACTCATGAACAATGTGATATCTCTATTATTTCTCTGTGGGCCAGAAAAAATGGTTTTTAGAAATGAACAAAGCCAAAATACTGCCTATTAATTTAGGCTACTTGTGAATTTAGGCTACAAGTAATAGTTTCCCTAGACATCAGCTTGACAGCAACATATAGAATAGTCAAATAAAGTAAAAGATCGTGGATTGCTCATTGATAGTAAATTGTCATGGAGTGACGTGTTTTTGCAGGAATGCATAAACATTAAAAGAGGTACAAGATTTTTTATCAAGTGCTTTTTGAAAAGTTGTGCATTTAGCAGCCATCATCACCGCTCAACGCCATGTATTTTTGCAGTTTTCAGATGAATTTGTCATGTTTATGTAAAAAATGCAGCAGTTGGTTTTTAAAGGAAACAGTTATTAATATTTTTTGTAGGCATTATAAATAACATAAAGAGTTAACAACTTTGAGATTTCCGATGGGTGTAGGGAGGGGTAGTTTGAGTTATAAATAAAAATTACTAAAGTAATAATAATTAGTTTTATCTCGCCAAATTTTTTTTTGTTTTCTTGTGATGAAAATAAGTGTACCTTTGTCATAAATGATGAAAACCTATGTACACAAGCTGGTTTCATGTTTTTTAGAACTGCTTCAGAGAATGATACTCTGAAGCAACGCAGCAGTCCTCACACATGTAACGTGACTCTCGCCTTGCTTGTTCCCATCTCGTCGTGTGTTTACAAACATGACACTGACGTGTTGGGTATTCCTTTTTATCCGTGGAAGGAACACATGTAGGAAAGTGGCGTTGTGTTAGTCTTAGTGGTGGATGCCCAGGGTATGTGCGGCCACCTGTTTTCTGACGTGGAGTCTGAGTTTCTATATTATCTTCCGAAAGTTGATGTACTATCTCAAGATGGAATTCTTGCAGAGTTGGTTTTTGACCAGTTCTGCAGAGGTATATAGCATGAATATTGAGAATTGAAAGAATTGATGCCTCACTGCTCCAGTCACCCAGATGGTGACTAATAAGTGTTCATTAAGGCCCAGAAAGAAGTCATCATTACGGCCCAGACAGAAGTCATCATTACGGCCTAACTCTGAACTGGGAAGTTCTAATAAACGTTATAAATCTTCATCCTCAAGAAAGGATTCGGCCATTACGACTAAGTACCACTCATGTAACACTGTCAAGAATAAAAAACATCCACAAATAACAATTTATAACCAGCACAGTAAACATAAGATTTTGCGTATACGCGTTGTACTGAGAATGCAACTGAGTACGTAGTGACTTATAGTATCACTAAAATAAGCCAGAGTGGAGCACTAGCTAGGCAGTGCTGTCAACAGCTTGTTTACTTCCATATATCAACGATAGAGCTGTAACTTAGCTGTCAAAACAATAACACAACAGCTGAAAACTTCAAAACGAAATAACCCGTGTGTGGCGGTTGCCTAGAAATCTAGTAATGCTCGGCATATCTCGAGAGTGGTGGTTAAAACTTCATAACCTATGTTCAACTGCATTCTATTCTTCAAACTAAAAGTTTTTATATACTTCCAACATAAATGCAAAGCGCACAAGAAGAGGCTCATCTTCGCTTATTACTTTGTAGCACCGTACTATGATGGTCAATAAATCGTTTACTGTGTCTGCTGTTGACTGTGCAATTTCTGTCTACTGCCATATCCAGTTTTCAAGACTGTTAATGTCTAATGTATTTTATTAATTAAGCAGGGAAGAAGATACAGCCCAGTTTTGAGGAGTACATTTACTGCTTTAGTTGTATGTGTGTGGTGTAATGTTTGTTAGAGGCGTAAGTTTAATTTTAACTGTGGTAACATTTCAATGATAAATAAATGAGATTGGCTTCAATGCATTGAACATGACTCAAAATGAAAATGAAACGGATGATATTAAATCATATGGAGGTATTTGACATGGATACTGAGAAGTGTATATACAGTAGAAGAAAATTTTAAGAAATAAAAGTAAAAATAAACTATTTTACTATCACAAATGTTTCCATATATTTAAAAACACAATAAAAAAAGGAACACTATAAAAGGAATGGAATTTTAAATAAGTAAAAACAAAATTGAATAAGACCAACATGAAGTCTGAGAAGTGAAATTACGACAAGCAGAGTCCATTGTGAAAAAATAGTTATTTGTTTAATATGTAAAAAAAGCTTATGTCTCTATTATCCTGGTTCTGAAACTGAAAGAATTTATACACAGAGATATTAGAAATATTAAATTTAACATTATAAAACCATTCAGTAGAAAGGTACTAAGGAAACAAATAAATAACTAAAAGAACAAGGAAGATAAAAAGTAGATAAAATTTGAATTAGGCCTAATCTAAATAACGACTAACATCAAGTAATATCGAACTATAGCATAAACTATAATACAATTGTTAACATTGAGCTCATATAATTTAAAAAAACCTATTTTAGAAAGAATTTTAAACTTTAAAAAAAATAAAAAATTTAATTAATTTAGCCACCTTAACTATATAAAAAATTAATACTTGTGGAATTTTAAATAATTATTAATAAGTAAACTGTACGCATTCATAAAAAAAAAACCATTGAGATTGAGGTAATGTTACTAAAAATAATTACTAATAAAGTGATATTTTTTTTATTGAACATATTATTGTGTACACAGTTTTAAAATATTTGTATTCCTTTTAAATAAAAATTTTATACTGTTAATCAATCTGTAAGAATGAGCTTGTTTTTCTTTATTTTGTTTAATTAATACTAAGTAGCCACGATGGCTGTGGTTGTTAAGGCGTCAATGCTTTATCAATCGTCATGGCAACCATCAATGGTAAAGTTCCGGGTTCAATTCCCATTGACCCCGAATAATTTTCTAAATGGTTTATTAACAGACATCGTTGGCTGTGGTTCGGATTCCACGTAAAACTGTAGGTCCCGTCTTCATTGTCCTTAAGTGCAAAACAGCAGGACGATAAACACAAAAAATATATATATATATATAATTAATACTATTACTTTTCGACAAGTACTTTTATTTGAAGTTTACATTGTTCTTAGATTATAATTATATCGAAAAAATGTTTTAATTTCTTGTGTTGGGGTTGATGGAAGAAAAAACTGAATAGTTCCCAAAAAAATCAATTAAATTCTCCCTCTTGCAAGGACCAACTTTCTCTCTTTCATTGTCTTGCCTAAATTTTTAGTGTTAATTATATTTTCTTATGGATTGGTAAGAACAACCGCTGTTCACACTCATGAATAACATATTTTTAAAACTGGATACAAAATCAAAAATTTAACAGAATATCGTACCGTAGTGGCTGCAAGACCTCCACAAGCAGGAACACCGAGAGTGTTGAATACAGCACTTCCAACGACAGTCCCAATACCAAGGTCGGATTCAGTTACGAAAGTTCCAATAATATTTACAAAAAGTTCTGGCGCCGAAGTAGCTACGGCCATAAATGTTGCTCCAGCCACTTCCTGAGATAAATTGAGATCTGAAAGAAATACCAAGGTTGTTTTTTTAGTGAGAACCGGTTGAGCATCTTGTTCACGCAGTGTGACGGTAATGCTGATTCGAGATCAGTAACTCTAGGACGGCCCCCAACCTATTTCAACTATTTGTATATGTTGGTTGTTTTGCTAAAATGTTGATGAATAATCCCTTGGACTGTGAAGTTTGTTCTGTCATTCGGTTACTACCACAAAACACATGTCCATCCATCGACAAATTATGAAAGTGTAAGGGGAAAGGTGTAATGAATGATGGAGCTGTGAGTACGTGTTGCAGGGTGTTTAATGAAGGAAAGACAAATGTTCATAATGAGGAGTTGACACAAAAAGTTGATGAAAAGATTCTTCAAAATAGGCGGATCCGGGTCACTATTGGCGAGAGTCATCAAAACTTTTCTCAAGTTTCAAGATCAGTAATTTATGAAAGTGCTTCTGACAAACTTCAATACAACAAAATTTGTACAAGATTGATGCAAAACATATTGACGGAAGGACATAAAACAAAGCTTTTGGTATTGTCTTTCTCGTTTTTCAAGGGCTATGACAAGGATGGTGATGAACTCTTGAGTCACATTGTAACTGCTGATGAAACTTTATTGCTTACTATACTCTATACCTTGAGCAAAGATTCGTGGCGGCTGAGAGCTTAGGACGGTCGGGGAGATGTCCCTACCCCTAATTAGCCCTTGCTCGACCGCTCCAGGTTTTGTTCATGAGTCACCTACTGGGCTCAAGGCACAGTCGGTACAATTTTTTGCATTTTGCCACAAAGTGTAAAAATAACGTCATTTTTGTAATCTGCATCAAATAACAAGAACATTAAGCCCAAACACGATATAGTTGCGACATTATTAAGTCTTCACTTTGTTTTAAAATAAAAGACAGTTTACAGTACAAGATTAAGAATATTTAGTAACTAAAGATATTACAAATTTTACATTGAGTTTTTTCGGATTTGCATAAGCTGAAGTCGACGAGTTTACCTAACAACACTTTTAAGCCAATGTTTAGAGGATGTTCCACTACTGTATATGCGGTGGTTAGGCCAGTGTTCAGATGACTCACATTCCACTGTTATTGTCTATAAAATTTTGTATTTTAACAAAATAAAACTTGATCCTAAAAATTGTGTACCAGTTTTCAATAATAAGAACGGCAATTTACTGTTTATGGATTATTTAAATACGATGTTAATCAATTGATAAATAATTTATATTCTATCTGCATATCATACAACATTTTAAAGATGCTTTAAACATACGCCTATTTAAAGAGCACTAATCAAGCCACATGACATATATCTGATAGAGGACTCATAAAAAATCAGTTATTATACAATTGAATAGTAAATAGTCGAAATTAAGGAAATCTTTTTACTTGTCACTTTATTTGATCAATAATTAGTCTGACAAACTGCATGTGGCTAAACAAATTTTCTTTTTCAGGGATACAGCTTCTGTGAGAATCTGGATAACACATCATGTACAAAATTATTAACAGCTATAGTTTATAAATAATCTTAAATATATATCTTGTTCTGTAAACTATCTTTTATTTTAAAACAAAGTGAATACTTAATAACGTCGCAATTATATCGTGTTTGGACTTAATGTTCTTGTTATTTGATGCAGATTACAAAAATTACGTTATTTTTACACTCTGTGGCGAAATGCAAAAAATTGTACCGACTGTGCCTTGATCCCAGTAAGTAGGTGACTCATGAACAAACCCCGGAGCAGCCGAGTGAGGTCTAATTAAGGGTAGGGACACCTCCCCGACCTTCCTAAGCTCTCAGCCACCACACATCTTTGCGCAAGGTATAAAGACTAAATGAAAAACCAGTAAGTTTCATCAAGAGGGCATCCAGAATTTGCGGAAGGGAGTAGCTGAAGCATAGTTTAACCCTCTCGTACATTAAGCCTCATATGAGGCGCGAAACAGCTGTCTATTAAATGTTATGTTAGACTTGTTGTTGATAAATATATGAAAAGTTTTTACAACCTTTTATACAGTTAAGCCTCATCTGAGGCAAGGAATCAGTTGAACTGCATTTCGCTAGATAGAGCTAGTGTTATATGTGTTTGAACTCATTGTTGCAGACAATGATGACGTGTTTTGTAAGTTATGAAGCATATTGATCTTTTTCTTCTAACTGGATGAAATATATAGCTAATTATGTACTAGATCATTGATAACCCAAAGGTCAATTAACCAAACTAATTATACCCTATTTCGAAAAAAAATTAAGAAAAATATTATTATTTCCTAACAATGTTATCTTGAAAATTTTTAATAGATTTTTATCAATTAGTTTGTATAGTATTTATTATTAAAACTCATTTAAACACTACACTCTGGATAAATTAATTTAAGATGAAATTGTGATCTCTGACTGAAATCAGAAATTATAATGTTGACAACATAGTGGATGACGTCAATGCCGACTTGACCCTTACCAGTGCCTTTACTCCACTTGACTCTGCCATGTCATCGTCTTGGTTTGAAAACCGATAGGAATATTACCTCACAAAATGTCTGTTGAAATGATTCAAAGAATTGGCTGCAAAAAGTGTCCTAATTCAAAATTTATTCAACAGAAAATTTTAGTACCATATTTTTTCAATATATTCCACAGGAAAATGTCTTATTCAGAATCTCTACATTGTACGGTTTATAACTTCTTATTTAACTTTTGTTTAATGTCTTAAATAAATATGTCATCTCTTAGCTAATATTTCAGTAACTAAAAAACAAGGACCTAGAGCAGGATTCAAACCCAGGACCTTATTACTCCGTGTTAACGCTCTACCAACTGAACCTCCCTGATCACAACAGATATTGGTCAATGTTATATCACTTGTACGGTTTTACTGCATTTTTTAAACTAATGTAATTTATTTCAATTAAGCCTTGCTGAGGAAGTTTGTAAGCAGTTTGTTAATTGTTGTAACAAATTAAAAAAATAACCAAACAACAAACTTTAGTAACTTTACAGGAGGGACATAAACCGCATATTTTCAAGTACATATAAGGTGTATCTAATATAATGCTATTTTTAATTTTTAATCAAGATTTTAGATACTTTTTTTACTATCAACAAAAATATATTTAAGTTAATAAATTACTACATTAGTTAGGCGGTATTGATTCTTTATTGGGTTGTAGATAAGTGGTATTAAATAATAATTGTAGTTATTCAGAATTGTCTTTATGGACCCTGAGTAGAGCAGCAGTTTTTGTAAAAGAACTCTGTTACAAAAACAATAAGGATTATTGTTTCTTGGCAGTATGCATTGTCTATTTAGGTAGTTCTGTTTTTGTGCAATGGATTTTATTTGTATATCTCTAGGATTTTTGCCGTTAACATTGTCTTAGTCGATGTGAAACGTCTGCCAGAATGCTTTCTGACCAAAAAGTAAATTTTCTTAAAAATGTCAGTTAGGCGGTGTTGTTTGCCAAGCAACGATATGTTATTTGGTACAAAATGTATTATATTTTGCTATCTCTATATTCTTGCAGTAAAAAGATAAGAACAGTAATGTATTTAAGTTTTTTTTCTTACAGTTTTAGCCTATTTTACTACTAATGTTTATTGTTGACGACCCGATCTACCCTCAGTTCCAATTAATCTGGTTTATCGATGCTATACCTTATCTACAGTAACAAATTTCTGTTTGAAAACTTTACCAATGAGTC
>JAGFPH010000643.1:90635-118123 GCA_018207615.1 Philaenus spumarius
TAAACGAATTTATTGTGAGATTTTGTGTTCAGGTTTTATTTTATCTATACAACTTATAAAATGAGGAACCAAAATGTCCATTTCATCGGCAGTGTAACGTGGCTAAACCCATACAGCTATTGAGTTTAAACCTTTGAATTTACCACTGCCTGTTTTTCATTGATTTCTTCTTCTTTTACGATCAGCTGTTACAGTAAACTTCTGGTTTATATTAGTACATGTCGTGTAAATCAATGAAGAAGAAAAATCATCGACAAAATCCATAATGGAAAACATCTCACTTTAAGTGCGTACTGTGAATTTGTATATTTAACCTCGTCCAGAAGTGCTAAGTGCGCAATAAAAAAGCTTTCCCTTCAAAAACAAATCTCAAATTACGCGCGGAAATAAGTTTAAAGAGGCTCTCTCATACTTTGTAATTAGGAAGTATGTTTTACAGCATAAAATTTGAACATAATCTCACAAAAAATATGTTTGTTAATCAAATGCGTTTCAATGACAATTTTGCTGTCATGAGTTATACACAAGCTCCAAAAAACTGGTAGCATCATAGGCGTAACATGGGGGGGTTATAATCCCCCCATTGTAAAAAACGTTTCACACTTTGTCTACATTAAAATAGCTCTTAAAAGTAACTTGTTTTAATCACCTATGCAAATGTCAAGCTACAATTATCAATATATTGCGGACATTATCTTTGGACGAATTGAGCACTGGCACTTTATTTGATATACGATGCAGTATAGTGTATGGCCTGGAACACACGGAGTTTTCGTCCGCCACGGATTATTTGCTGTCGAAATCATATCAACAGTGGCACGAAGGAAAGTATTAGAGCATACACATTGGTCGGAAAAATAAAATATTGGTTGATTTACCGCTGACGGTAGCTATGCAGCCGCTCGCTGCCCCTACAATTGACGGATTTTCGACCATCTTCGCCGAAACAGTGGTGAACGTGACCAAATGCACGATAAATATCATTATTTTAGTATTTTTTCGTAGAATACTATCCTTTAGCCACGTGTGTAGTTCGTCAAATTACGAAACCGACATTCTTAAATAATTGAAAAATGTTTCTTCTAGTTCCTCAAATCAGGAAACACAGTGTAGAATGTTCCAAAACCTTCTCTTCTTTTATTTATTGATTAGATGAACCCAAATAAGCATATCTTTTGCTTCCTTTTCAATTAGCGACGGAATCAATAAAACATTAAAAGAAATAATATATTACATAACACACTTCGTGACTGATGAACTAGACACTTCAGTTTAATGAATCCCAATGAGTGAGGCTTTTACACGGCATCGGAAATTTTACTACTCTGTATGCACACTTTAAATTTTATGAACGGCGATGGTAACTAATCCGCAGCCGACAAAAAAAACCCCGTGTGTGTTCCTGGCCTATGGGGTTAGAGGCAGCGTACGGAAAGATTTGGGGGGGGGGGGGGGGGTCGTGGTTGCTATTCTAAGTTATTTTGAAATAGACCTGAATCACAATTAGAAGTGGAAAAGTTTTGGGAAGCCTAAAACGTGTTATTTTCCATCTTAAAATTTGTCCGAAACCCTCCCCCCCCCATACAGTCATCCAGGTTACGCCTATGGGTACCATCACTATGTAGTTGATGCTATAGTTTGATTTTTGTAGCTCATGGATCACTGAACATGATGACATGGTTGAACGTATTAGTTGTGAGATTCAGTGTTCAAGTTTTACTCTATCTTCTCATAAGTCAAGCTCAATATTTATATTTATGAGAGTTATGTTGTTCAACACATTTTAGGAATGACAAGCTCTATCTGAAAAGATTGGAAGATTAACAAATTAAAACAACCAAAGACTGTTGTTTGGCAGGAGCTCGAATATGGAGTTGTCTGAGAATAATGTGTTAAACAACTTGCAGGGCCGGCGCAAGGACCATGCGGAACATGCGGACGCATGGGGCGCCGCCAGAGAGGGGGCGCCGACGTGCCGGCAAAAAGTGCAAGACCAAGGCGCCTTAAAAATTTTCCAAAATTTTTTTTGCACCGAAAAATGTTTGCCTTAAGACGTGGTCGCCCTTTTCGGGTTTTAAAATAAACTCCCTATTTCTGTTTAGTGATTTTTTAATGACAGACAACCTACACCGCTATCGGGCACCATCCTTTCAGAGTCGGCGCCCTTTAGTTTCAGTGAAAATTTCGCGCCCCCCCCCCCCTAAAGACGCGACCGCCCTTTTCGGGAATTAAAAGAAATGCCATATTTCTTTTTGGCGCCTCATTACGGACAAAAAAGACCACATACACCAGTTTAGGGCGCCATCCTTTCGAAATTGGCACCCTATGGTTTCAGTGAAAATTCGCCCTCTTAAGCGTTCATCTTGGATTTTTATCCCTTAAGAGCAAAGTTAAATTTCAAACCATTTATTTCGTTCATTTTTTATCATAAAATTGTTTGCAAGGTCTCATTTTAAGCACAATTACAATACGCATCCGTTTTGCATTTTAGATTTTTTTTAATGCTTTTCTTTCGTTATGTAATTGACATTTTGTAAGTACAAATTTTGAATTGTTTTCCTAACACAATAAAAAATTAATAATGAAAAGTAATTTGCAAGACGGATCTGAAATTTTATAAAGAATATTCAGGTTTTTTTCAGCACTCAATTACAAAAGATTAATTTATAAAATGGTTTGAAATGAGGCAATGTCAAAGCGCTCAGCTACAAGAAATTGCACTTTTTGGATACGGTTATAGAGAGAAGCGCTTGCGTTTCCGGTTGCTTTCTCGTTTACTGGAGCAGACCCTTAAAGACGCGACCGCCCTTTTCAGGAATTAAAAGAAACCCGGAAACGATCTATTTCTTTTGGCACCTCTTTATGTAGGGCCTATAGACAAGATCAGGTCCTACAGGTACAACAGTATTTTATAGGTCAATATACTTCCGAAATCGGCGCCTTTTGATTCCAGTGAAAAATTCGCCCCCATAAAAGACGAAACCGCCCTACATTTTATACTAACTTCTTTTTTGCATGTGTGTGTGATATTAATGTAAAAACTTAACATTAACCTCATTCTTACAATGTTACCGAATTACCGATGTTACCTTATCTTATTGACAACTATTCCTAACCCTTTACCTTTACCACGTTGTCATGATGTTACCAAATTGACTTGTGAAATTGTAATGTTAATCTTACAATGTTACCTTTTGATGTTAAATTTATGTAAAATAAATATTGTAATATGATTAATTTGGTGATTTCAGTATTCCACTTCCCCCCACTTAACTTTCCTTTTATCATACATTTATTTAAGGTCAAAAAGATGCTATATATAAGTTTATATACTTTTATTTTTTAAATTGTTGCTTGATGTTATATTTTAATTTGATTTTATATAATTAAATAATTTCAATTGGTATAAATTTGATAATGTACCCATTTTTTATTGCTATAAGGAGATATATAAATACGTTGTAAGGGGGACGGGGGGGATTGTTGTTGTGTAAAGAGAGGGGCGCCAAAAATGACTTTCGCATGTTCAGGAAAAACCCCTTGCACCGGCCCTGACAACTTGAAATGAAAAAATGCACTTTCATGACAAAGTAAGTCTCATTTAGTGTTACCGTATGCACTTACTTATGTAAACCCAAAAATTAAAAGTGCGTGAAACTCTCACGCATTAGAAGTGAAACTTTTTAGGTCTAGAAACAGTTGATTTTATGCATTGCATTCTTTGCACTTGTTGATTATTATTTCAGTTAGGAAACGGTGATGTGGGATTTCACTGAAGAAAATCTCTCTTAATTAAATGAAATATTTTTTTTACCCTTCAATTTCCATTAACTCATAATCGAAGAAAGAAATTATATGTTTATGATAGTATGATACAAACCATACTAATCGTGTAACTTATGTTACAAAATAAATCACAAGACAAAGTAAGCAATCAAAAATATAGATTTAAATAATTTATACTGTGAATTTTCTAACTAAACACTGATTCAAACATTAACAGCTGATTTCGTCCATTAGCTTAAATACTTCAACAAAAATTGAATAAATATTAAAATGTAATCACCTAATGTGCAGTATAATACGCAAACGTCAACTGGTTCCTTATGCTACGTATTAACACAGTACATGTTTTGCATGTGTGTACTGTAACGTATGCTACGGACAGAGTATAAATGATTCTCAATCTCTTTCTTCTCAACTGGCAATTGGAGTCAGAGAAGGATAACTGTTTCAATTCTCATCCCGATCAGACCAACTGTGGCCTGAGAAAATGCAACATACACACACAGTACGCATTGTGCATGCGTTTAGAGTGTGTATGATGCAATTGACAAAGAGAGTAGAAATGATTCTCCTACTCTATCCTTTCAACAGCCGGTTGTTGAAGTCAGAGAAGGGGAAGCGTTTTACTTTTTGTCTAATCGGCCAATTTTCCTTACCACATCTAAAGAAGTTTTATTTCAATAAAAGTATAATGATACAAATAATATGTAATATATGATGAATGGAACTTAAATTAAAATAATTCATTGAAAATTTTAATTTTAAAAACAACTGATATTTTTTCCTTCTCCTTTTTAATGCTGGTTATTTGAAACCTAATGTGAAACTCAGGTTTAGATTTCTATCAATTCAAAGCTCTGGATAAACAAACATACTCTGAATGTATATATAAATTGATTTACAGTAGAGTTTGTGTTCATCAGAAATGATTTCTTATCCAATCAAGTTTAAAGATATTTTTATATCCTATATATTATACTCTGTGTTCTTTTAAACTACATCATTTTCCAATTTAAAACATTGAAGAGCCCCATGTCTCTTAAAGTTGGAGCAAGAGCTTATCTACAAATCAATTTTTATCTTCTGATGAAATTTAATCTCATATCATCAAAGTAAAGGTTCAAAGAACACTATCTGAGTTTCTTGAGTTATTATTATAAACTAATTATTCTTTTATGGTGTTGAATTGTTATCTAATATTACATCATGGAAAGTGTAATATTATATTGGTATGGAAGTGTAAGAGATAATAATATTATGGTCTACTACAGAAACTCCTGTTTCTAAAATAATTGACCGTAAAGAACAAAACTTAAGGATATGCTTAAACTAGTAAAAGCAAATAGGATTTAGCAATATGACCCTAAATCACATAAATGTAGTTAAATTGAAACTGCAATTAAAAGTGTGATAAAAACTATAAAATATATAGGTATTGTTTCTGACAGCAATAACAAGCCCATCCTTAAAGACTAATCATGGCCAAACAGATACTTGGACATAGTATCACTAAACATAACTTTTTCTTAGAACAGATGCTTTCCTTACTGATTCAGTACCAGATTTAAATACAAGAGGGCTCAAAAACTGAACACGTTATACGGTAAAAGTGTACATTTTTGTGTATTTGTTCTGATGATGCCTGGATATGAAAAGGTGAAACAGCTGTAAACGATATAAAGACTTCTAAAAGGATTGCTAAGGCAAGTATAAATAATAATATTATCTTATCTTCTAAAGCGAGAGATAATTTGTCTATCTGCTAAATGGATCTGGAATCTCCGTCTAAGGATTTTTTATTTTTTTATTTTATATGGGGCTTTTGGCCACGAGAAATCGATTGGAAATGGTCACCAGTCTGGGAAAATTCGTTTTCTACGTCTTTTTATTAAATTAAAAAGTGAAATTTGTCCATTTTAAACAATACAAAGCACAGCTGATGCAAATGTTTTCAATGTCATTACAATAATCATCTGTTTTCTTTTAAACGAAGCACAGCTGATGCAAATGTTTTCAATGCCATTACAATAATCATCTGTTTTCTTTTAAACTGTATTTTATTAGAGGTAAGCCTAATGTTGTATCTATTTATAGTTACCATGGCAACGAATACTTCTGCTAAATAAACATACCCTTTATTTAGTTGTTTAATGTTATAGGCCTAACCTAAACGATGTTCACGGAAATTTGCAATAATAGTTATTGACGTGAGCGAACTAGGCCCTGCTTATAATCGAGCTTTAGCTCGGTCTCCTGGTACTATATAATAGCAATCGGATATGGCTACAAATACAATAATGGACTTTATACGGCATGTGTCAAAATAAACAGTACTGAAATAAACTAGCTGTGGTTGGTTTTTAGAACAGCTGTTACATTGTTGATTGTTGCCAGGAAACTTTTCTTCTTATTAAGTTACTGTTTGAGGTTAGTTATAAAGGTATAATGGTCCTTGCCACTATAGAGAAAGTTTTCATTGTAGAGCATTACTCAAACAGAACAAATCGCTCCGTTAGTTCTAGTATATTATTAATTATAGTCAGGTATTTTTCTTTAAAGAGATAAGCACTAAAATATGTTTTAAATGTTATGTGCCGTTTGATTTTAAGTATATTTATTTAATTTTTTACAAGAGTTCAAGCATGAGCTGCTGGGTCACTACTTGGTGCGGGCTCTAGGAATGTTATAGGTCTTTGTGAATTCACTGACGGTGTAAAGGTATAGACTCAATACCTTGTGGGTTAATATTTCACCTGTATAGCCAAATTGGCTTCCCAAATTTTACAAGTTTTCTTGGGGAGGTCAAAAATATCCCTGGACTTCTTATGGCGAAGGAGGGGAGGGTACTCTTTAACACGTTCACTGCTACTCAAATTTCGTATTAGCTATGCTAGGAGCTGACTTTTTATTTTTATATTTATACGGTAGTCTAAATGAGTAGAAATTACTTTATTTTTTTATTTTTGAACCTTTCTACGTAATAACCACTAATAATTTAAAGCGGACACACATGTGCATCCATATAGGCTTAAAATTGGCGTCTATCCCCCCCTAGAAAATATCATATGGGCGCCCGTGTAAATGTTGTTGATAAGTTATATCGTATGAGTATTATTTTGACTCAGCGTAATCAGTGCAGGTAGTTCAAAAATGGTCACTAAAAATGAAAACCATGGTAGACTTCTTCAGCAAGTGCTGCAGTGTCGGAAAAGAAGCCTTCACCAGACAATTTTGAAAATGAACATCAGTAAAACGTCTTTGAGAAGAATGTTTAAAAATCCTTGGTGGATTCTCATATAGAATACAAACTGATCAACCTTTAAATGTAAGGCACAAAAATGAAAGAGTAGCTTATGGGTTTTCTTCCTACAAAATGTATGCTTTTCAGATGAAATACATGTACAACTAAACGGTTTCATCAACAAGTAAACATTTCGTTTTCTTGGATTTCAACCTACTGACGATGTTGTAGAGAAACAGTAACTTAGTAATCGCATAACAGTATCAGAGACAATCATACTGGGTCTTGTTGAAGATGATAATGGGAATGCTGTTTATGAAAACCACGTAGGTTACAGAGAAAACATCATGCAACCTTTTGCAAAAGATCTGAAGAAGTGATAGCAAGAAGTGGCTTTTGGTGCCCAGTGGTTCCAGCAAGATGGCACCTTCAGGCACACAGCTGATTGCTTTACTAAAAAGAAAGTTTGCAACTGCCTGCATTCCCTAGGAACAAACTTTTCATACCCATCCCACTCCCCCGACCTTTCACCACCTGAATCTCATGTGTAGGGAATGATGAAGGAAAGCATATTTCAAAGTGAGCTATCGGCTGAAGAACTACAGATTTTTTGAAAATTTGGGCCAATCTTGCCTTTAATTGGGGCAACGTTGTCCCAAATGTAAAATGCCATAAAAACTAAGGCCACATATGATTTCTGACAATGTTACCCCAATTATAATTATGGATTTATGTAGGAAGGTACTTTATACTGAGTAGGGGATAAATAAAATGAAACTAAACATTCTACAAAAGTAATAAACATGTATTTTGAAAATGTCACACTTAATGTTTATCACAAGAACCAAATCGATAACTCTATTTGGTAACTGACAGTAGACCAATCTATCTTATTCCAAGGGGCTAAAGTTACCCCATCTTAAACAAAATTTACTTCCGGTCAAAAAAAGTTTTTCCGGTTGTTGGATTTTTTGCTAATGAACTCATCCGAGCCACTTAGAAAACCAATGTGTGTACCAAATTTGATCCAAATCGGACTTAAAATTTGGTCGTAAGAGTTTGAACACATAAACATATATATATATATATATATAAACATTTTTAATTACATCCCAAAACTTGTTCTTGGGATCATGATCGGTGCTCAGTGACTACTCCCAACCTTAGGTCTCACTGCAACAGCTCATCTTTCCTATGGAAATTCGCTAATAACGTCGGCTTTTTAATTAAAAAATTGGATTTGAACAAAAATAGTTTTAAAAGTTAATAACTGGCTCATTATTAATGATGCCTAAAGAAATGAAGTATGTTACAGACTTTGATAAATGACTTCCACCACAGAAAGCCTTTGATAAAGTATGTTTGCTTTCAATATTGAATAGGGTTTAGAAATGCAGAAAGAAAAGAATGTAAGCCCTATTGATCCGTGACACAAATTTTAGGTGTTAAAACTGCTTGTAGTGGGCCTACATTCGTTTTAACCACAAAAATACTCTTCATTTTGTTTTAAAATGTCCAGTTAGCTGAATTTCTTTTGTACAATTTCCTTATGGCATTCTAAAAATGAAGTACACTGTTGGTGTTGCAGAATATTTTAAGGTTAAAAAACGGGTTCATCTGAATATATTGCTTCCTTTGGCTTCAGGTAAACTTGGGAAATTAAAAATCTTAATTTTTATAGGCCTAATACTCTCCAACAAGGTAGGTGATATTATAAGTCATATTGTAAGTGATATTTTTGGAAAAAAGATTGTGTTCCGTCTTTGGCCTCAAATATCTTACAATATTATTAACTACATTTGACAAGTATTTTAGATACACCATAAAGAAGTTGACTGGAAGTTTAAAATACGTTCAATCCTAATATTACCGGGTTGTTATAAATCAAGTTGGTGTGTAGATGGAATCATAGAATAATTTGATCATGCACAGCTGAACCGCTGACGTAACTTTAGCCAATTTCCAAGATTAAATTTTGTATGTTTTAGGGTTTCAACCAACAGTTTGAAAAACTAGTCTACTAACGAAGGCTAGCTGTCTGTGAGTACCAAATATATTAGTAGAATTTGTTTGCACCGCCTAAGCCTCCAGCTTCGACTAACGCGCCTGGAATGCTTCGCTTCGCACGCAACATACAAACAGCCGTCATCCTCAGATCACAAGATACCCCCTCGTGGATTTGAACCTGGTACTTTCATTGTATTTTACGTTTTGTTTGATTTTGGGGGAATCAAGCGAGCTATAGGTCTATAGGCCTACGGTGCCGAATAATAATATCCTACATTTACTTTTTAGCTAAACCCTCCACCCACCCCCCCCCCCCCCCCCAGTTTTGTTCCAGTACAAAAAATATTTACTTCCGGTAAAAAACGTGCTTCCGGTTGTTGCATATTTTTGGCTAACGAACTCGGCCAATCGGATTAGACAACCAACGTGTGTAGTGTACCAAATCGGACTTAAGGCTCGGCTCTCTACATTCAAAACGGCGAAGTTGGGTACCAATTTTAATGTTAAATAACCAAAACATACCTTGTCAAAAAACGAAAGCTGTATTTTTTTTCTTAAAATAAAATAGATCGTGGGTGTTGATTGCTACGGTTTTTTGCAATATCTCTTTTTGCAACTGAGTAAAAAAATAATAAAGTTTACTATTTTTTATGATTTATATCATACGTTTAAGAAAACAATAAAACGGTTTTTGAAAATGTATTAGGCAATCAACATCCGCATATAACAGTACTTCAAAATGAAACCAAATTTTTAAATTTTATTCCACGAATTAACGGAAAAAATGACTCATTCTATAGCATTGCTCTTATGGGAATCAGATACAATATGGCGGACAGGGTAGCGCCCCCTTAAAATGCGGCCGCTAGAATAGGCCTACATATATTTACATATACATTTTAATGACACCAAAACGTGTTTAAGTTACAGGGTGCTTTTACGGTATTTTACGTTTTTGACGATTTTGGGAGAACCAGACGTGCTTATAAAGTCGTGTAAAAAAGCAAAATGTGCAGAATAATCTCTTATATACATTTTTTTAGATAAACCCCAAAAAGTCTCATTCTAGTACGAAGAGGCACAAAACGTTTTAATTCCGGTCAAAACCAAATTTGTCAGGAACACGCATAAAAGCACGAGTATTTAGATGAGTTTTCTCATGATTATGAAGCAAGCTAATTCGCGTATTTTCCAATAGTCAACACACAACATTACAGTATTTCAAAAACAATTTGAAGCACCAAAGTTTTGTACCAGAAAAATTAACATTTTATAGTTCCGTCGTCGTGTGGGGTGTCGCTTGACTGCATTTCAAAACTATTTACCTTAGTATAAAATACACTTTGAGCTCGACGGTGAGAAGGAATTTATATAAAAAAATAAAAATAACACTATTCTCACTCACATAAGTTTAATTATCAAACGCGTTTCAACGAAAAAGTCGTCATCCTCAGTGATACATAAGCTACAGCTTAGTTATAGAGCCCTGGCAGTAACTAGATAGATACAGTGCGGCCATATGAAAGTGGCCGCCATGTTTATCCTAAAAGTAATGTCATCTGTTCAGAATTATAATGTAAAGAATAGTGTTGTAGGCTATCTCTTTGTAACTATAAGAGAAATAATTACCTATTTGTTTTTTTGTTTTTTTTTTTTTATAAAGGGAAAACATGCTATTTAATTGTTACAGTTTGATATTTATATTGAAATTAAATAATAAAAATTGTGTTTCTTCTTTAAAAGTGTATTCTGTTATTTCGTGCAAAAAGTTATAACAAATATAATATAAACAGATAAGAATTTAGGATAAATATGGCTGCCGGTCAAATGCCAATAGGAAACAAGACCTCACTTAGCCGCACTGTTTCTATCTAGTCGCTGTAGGAATCACACGAACTTTCAAATGAAAGTTTTTAAAATAATTTTTTTAACCAACACGTTAATTATATATGTTATTTCTCAAAGGTGTTTGTTTTTTTGGCGACACCATGAGCCTTATGAATAAAAAGAAGCAAAACCTTTTATTTGCAATTTTTAAAGCAAATCCTTCTACTTATATGATTAAAAATATAAAGCAATACCTTTCCCTTGGAGGTAAGAGCAAATCCTTGTTTGGTTGACCCATATACTTCAAAAGTAGCTAATGGATATGAATAAAACTTATCCGTTACTTCAAATGTAAAGCAAATCCTTCAGAACTGATGCATCAAGTCAGTCGCCAAATTATCAGTGAAGTAAAAGGTTGTGTTTGTTTGTTTTTGCCATCATGGCAGATTTAATTCAAGTGCGATGTGTTAAACATTACAAACCTCGTTCTTCTCCATTAACAGGAGATTTCAAGAGCTTGTATAGGTTTAAAGAAGAAAATGTGCAGTGGTTAACGGGCAGGTTTCTGGGAAATAGTGATGAAACTCGAGGTGGTGCTCTCTCTCCATCACAAATTATCCTTACTATAGTAATTAGAAGCACGGTATATAGAATACTAACGGTAGGGTTCACGGGTGGATGCGCAGTAACTCGTGACGTCATTGGTGCCCAGTTTCTCATAAGCTTCTCATGGAACTTTATGTAAAAATTGAATAACTTTAAAAAGATTTAACCGATTTTAATAAAATTTGAACCCCATATAGAAACAACCCCATCTATAATAACAATTTAAAAAAATCAGGTTGTTTCAACAAATTGTAATACCTTTACTGATTAGGCCTATAAAAATTACTTTCCGATATCTTTATTCGGTAAAAAATTGTTTGTTCATGTCGTCAGTAAAAATTTAATAACTTTAAAAATATTTAACCGATTTTAATCAAATTTAAACCACATATTTAGAAAACATATCTATAATAACAATTAAAAAAATCAGGTTGTTACAACAAATTTTAATACCTTTACTGATTAGGCCTATAAATATTACTATTTCAAATTCGACAAATAAATGGTGAACAATGTTTTTTTTATTTTGTTATTATTTAACATTTATTTTAATTATGTATTGGGTTATGAATATAATGAGAGAATTTTATTATGAATCTAAATCTTTTTAAATATTTAAATCGAATATAAATAGTATATCAAAAGATATATACATTTTTTAAATGTATTGTAAAATTTTGTTTACAAAGTATATACGTTTTCGATGGTAGGCCTACTAAAAATTTAATAATAATAATTTATAAATAAAATAATTTATCGTATCTTGATGATTTTTTCACAGAATGTGTATAATAATACATACACTCTGTTAATACGACTGCAATCAATAATAAACTGCAGATTTTCATTTCTCTTTTACATGTCAACTGTTTCATCCATTTACTTCCAGATTGAAGGATTTGCTCAAACGTAAAAGATAAGCATTATTCATGCGGAAGGAAGGAAATGTTTTTACTCCTAACATTTGGTTGAAACAAAACCTTTTACTTCTAACTTTTACTTTAAAGCATTAGCTTCACTTTTATTCATAAGGCTCCATATCTTTCTTAATTCTGCATCAAAAATAATAATTCCAACATTCCAACATCATTCTAAAACTTATATTATTCCCTAGTGACGAAAAATAACTTAAAATTAATGTCCATTTTTGTCAATAGCGAGGAATATAAGCTTTAAAATGATGTTTGAATCATAAATTTTAATGAAGAATTAAGGAAGATTGGCGTTGCTACAAAAAAAAAAAAAAAAAAAAAAAAAAAAAAACAAACACCTTTGAAAATAATATAAATATGATTGTATTAATTATTGTAAGTTATTTGATTTGTTTATAAGAAAAGAATAACTGCCTTTCGGTCCTCGGCGGCCCAAGACTACACCTACTGTTCCGGCAGCCCATCTGAGGATGCCCTGGCTACCTGGCTTTCATATAAATATAGCATTAACACATTTTGAAACATATTCGTAGGTGACCTATTAAATATTCAATGTTAATTTTCTGCAAGAGCAATTTAATTGTTCTGTCGTAGCCTATTTTTTTTGTAAATTAGCGAAAGTTACACATATTTCTCTATCCATTCCTCTCAAAAAGGCCTAGGCCTATCCATTATACAATAATTAATTCTAATCGAAGTGAAATTCCCCCAGGTAATTTCAGGCTGTCTGGATAACGCATAAAACTATTATAATATATGCAACAGATAAAAAAATGCATGTCAACAATCTGCTGGACAACGCTACAATCGGGACCAGGAAAAACTTTGTAGGTAGAAGTACCGTTCAAGGCCATTTCATACTCCAATGCTAATTAATTCAGCTTACTGATTTTGGTTAAATAATTTGTTAACCACTTGTTAGCCATTTTACACAGTTTACATACTTTTATCGTTTTTGCAACGCCGTTTGAAGGCTAAACAGTGTAACAATGCAAGTTAACGTAAACAAGTTGTTTCACAACCTCACAATTATAAACTTCAATATTCATGTTTCCTTTATAGTCAGGTATCAACTTATAGTCAGTAGTTTATAGAAAAGCAATTGTACGTCAGTGAGTAACAATGTAACAGCTGATTTCAGCCATCATCTGTAATACTTAAACAAAACCTAGCGTAGATTATACTTTGGGGTTATATTTACACCTTCAATCAATAATATAAGTTAGTGCCTCTTGAAGTTGATTTTTTACTTTCTCCCCCTATACCATAGTATTATGGAGAAAGGGTATTGTATTCGTCAAAATTTTCGAGTTTGAGTTTTTGGTGGAAATATCCGTTTAGGGTCCCCTGAACCTAAAAAGGTGGTTTTCAGAGTGATGTCTGTGTGTGTGGGGGTGTTGGTGTGTGTGTGTGTGTGTGTGTTTGTGTGTGTGTGTGTGTGTGTGTGTGGATGTTATCAGACCTAGAGCCTAAACCAGTCGTCCGATTTTGATGAAATTTGGTATGGAGGTACTAATTCACGGTATCTCCAGGCTTTTTTCATTTTTGTGAATTTGTATTTTTAAGGGTAATTTTCCTATAAAAACCCTTAAAATAACGGAAAAATCAACTTTTCTCAAAAACGGCTCTAACGATTTCGATTAAAATTTTACAGTTTATTAGGAACCTAAAGTACTATAAACTATAAAATTTTAATCAAAATCGTTCGAGCCGTTTTTGAGAAAAGTTGGTTTTTCCGTTATTTTATGGATTTTTATGGGGAAACAGCTTTAATAAAAAATCACCTCTCCTACCCCACCCTACAAGTCACAGTGAATCTGTTTAGTAATTTAAATATGTTTGTGAGAAAGTATGTGCCAGTTCCAGGTACCGTTTATTTAAATATGATAAAAGAACTAATACGTTGTAGCATTTGCTTTGAGGTTATAAAATGAATTTAAATACAGTACAACCTTTTATCATATATATATATATCCTATATATATTCATGTATACAAATTTAAAGAAGAGATATCCATTCGTTTAACTTCGGGAACAAACGTACATCTTCGTATAACATATAAACATATTCGATTATTAATTTCTTCACTATAATATTAATAACTTCTAAATCATTTGATATAGATTATCAATACTAAATAAAACGTAATTCAAAGATAATATTTGTATCTTTATTTTGATACATGATAACGTACAGGCTATAAATACAAAATTTTAACAAATAATAGGCCTAAGTCGTATAATCCTTATAATTAATTGTGCACATTTGCAATTACCTCAGCCAATTCAGATGTGTATCTAATTAATCTGCCTGTGTATCACGGGGCTTACTAGTTTATCATAAAATACCAGACTTAATATTACAGTAGTATAAACATTCTGACCAACAATGCCAACTAGGCGTAACCAGTTTGGGATTAGCGGAGGCCTAAATCAAAAAAAGCAGCCCCTTAGGGTTCCGAAACTTTCGCGGCCCCGCTAATTTTCGATTTATATCAATAGCAGCTTCTTATTTAAACGTTTGCTTATTAAATGTTGTTCTTAATGTAAATATGCGAGTTAATGCAGTATGTTAATGCAGTATGCGAGTTTCGTACGAATACTGTAGCTGGCCAGTATGCGTGAATGTGTCGTGTGTTTTATGTTTTTATTTATTGACGTTAGACATGTGTTATTTTATTTAGTGTTAGGTGTGTTTTTGTTGTTTGTGTTTTATTTCTTATGACTTGACAATGGAAGCGTAAGCTTCCGAAACCGGTCGTCGCCAATTAAAGGACAGAACTGTTGACGGTACGCAAGGTACGTAACCTAGTTTATTACTAATTTACAGTTCAGGAGGCAAACAATCATGTATAATCTTAATGTAAAATTGTTATCTGCGTTAGTCAAGATTAGTAGAAGTTTGCTGTGAGAGGGTGCGATGGTTGCATTTTTCGTCGCTTGGGTGAACATGAAGGCTCGGCAGGCGTGAACAAATATTTCAGAGTTAACCTCAGCTCTCCAAGTGGCACTATAGCATTGAGTTTGTGCAATGACTACATATCATTGGTTTGTGTGCGTTTCACTCTTCCGCTAGAAAATATAGGGCAACTTCATTAAGGCGTGAAATAGAGGTTTACAGACGTAACCCTAACTATAAACTTACTTAAATGCGCATGCGTGACAATCTAAGTGAGTACAGTGTACGGTATGTGTTATTAAACATCTTTCTCTCGCACATTCCAAATTAACGGATTATTTTTTTAGTTTGTCTGATAACCACCAGAATGCAGGCTAAACACCCGAGTAGTACAGTGACTAGATAGAGACAGTGTGGCCACATGAAAGCGGCCGCCATGTTTTTCCTAAAAGTAATGTTATCTGCCATAAAGTGTAATGTAATTTATTTTCAAAATATTTATAAAACCTTTTTTTTTTATTTCATAAAGGCCTCGTAAACAACTTTTTAAATGTTAAAAAGTAGTTAGAAAGCAGATAAGTTGTTTAAAATGAAATAACCTATAAAAAATAAATAATTTAGCCTACTATCACATTTTTTACTAGCCTATGCCGATAGTTGAGTAGCCTACTGACGTTAATTACAAACTAATAAAGCTATATCAAAACAAGTTGCACTATTATTTTCTTTGTTCAATTCTACGTTAAAAAAACATTTTGAAGTTCAATTACATTATTTATGCGGTTTATTTGAATACAAGTTAAGGTTTTGTATTATTTTCAAGGAACCAAATTTTCAATAATTTGTAGCTATCTGAAAAAGTATTTGACTGGTCATAATGAAATTGTTTTTAATTAAATTTAATTCTCAACTTATAGACATTTTCGTTTAAAAAATTAAAATTTTTCTGAGATAATATTTTCACAGAACAGGATCATAGTAGGCTACATACTAACAAAATATTTTACAATCACAGCTACATATAAACTTAGCAACAGTATAAAACTAAACCAATTATTGTCTTTTAATTATTATCCTGTTGTTAATTAGCCTTTTTTATCATCAATAAATTTTACAAATTAAATATTTTCAAAGTTAGGCCTACACTTTCAGATTTTTACAATGCATTTATTTCCATCTGATTTTTTTTTAAATAAGCGAAGCAATTAAAACTTTCCTAACTAACTAATTTATTTCTATTTCAATTGAAAGCTAATAATAAAATTAATGTCTCTAACAACAATTTAATATCGAAATTACAATTCTTTGATTTTGAGGTTAGGCAATTCAAGATTTTCAAGTTTAAGTTATTCAAAGCCGAAAAACAGGTTTCATTATTAATTTCCCTCATTATTTCAGTTAGGCCTACTTATTAATGTGATTTTTGCCTTAGATTGTACCTTCACCCAAGACTAAAAGAAAGAAAAAATAACTATGACAATTTAATTTGAAAACAATAAACAAACCTGTAGGGCTAACGGACGAAATTATAGGTTTGGGCCAAAAACAGTTCTTAAAATTGCGCAATACTAATATTTATTGCATTTATATTTTCTATTGATAAAAAGGATTAGCCTATGTTATGAACTTTTTAAAATGTTGTAAATAAAAGACTTTTGGTATGTACTTACTTCTGAAATATGCGCGGTTGTGCGCTGAAACGATTCCGTAGAGTGGCGGGAGTAGCCTAATCTGCTGTCATTTCCTTAATAATTTGGTGCAATATCACATACTTCAACAGAAATCCTTTAAAATAATTATTACGTTTATTTTAAAGTAAAAACTAACAAATATCTGTTAAAAAATCGGTAAAGTCGGTTTTACAATATGTGAACGTGAATGAATGTAATGTAAACAGATACGAATTTAGGAAAAACATGGCTGCCGACATCTTGACCAATAGGAAACAAGACCTCACTTGGCCACACTGTCTCTATCTAGTCACTGTACCGAGTAGGAAAATACATTCGGCGCGTACCTTCCACAATAAAGCACTTTTCGTCATAAATGATACAAATTTATTGAAATTATTTTATTTGAAAGATAATTAAACTTCGAATGTGGTAAGCTTTTTACGTTTTTGATACTTGCGTTTTTTAAGAAAATCAAAGTTTGAGACCATATTTAACCAAAGTTATACGTATATTTAACCATTGTAATACCTATAATTAGACCAGCTATACAAATAAAAGTCCAAACAATAGGCCTTTACTTTACTGCATATTGACCGCTGATATGCCAACGGGCTGATCCGGCCCGCGAGGACTCGTACGCTCCGCGCCGCACCATCTCCCTTTGCTAGGCCGATTAAGTCAACTGTCTGCACTTAACATTTATAAAACTTATATCAATATAAAGATTGAAAAATACCCTAAAAGTTTTATTTGTGCCATTTTTTCATAACTTGTCTCATATTAATAAAAAATAGCTAAACATGTAATTATTGTAATATAAAAGTTAAAATTTTAACATTAAATTTAAAAATACACGGTAAATAATTGTTTTATAGCTTAAACGGAAAGAACATTTTTGATAAAGAATATTATAAGGATTACAATAACGAAATAAAAATTACTCTATCGCTTTTTATCTCTTAGATTGACAAAATAAAAAATCTTTCAAAAGTGAACTTTAAGGGGGTAGGGGGGAGCAAGAGGGGGAGGGGCGGGGACTTTTCAGAAAATATTCCTTATATAATCAACTAACATCCATGAAAAAATCAGCTTTTCACTAATTAGTTCCTACTCAAACACTTTATTGACTGGGCTAAAAATCCCTTGCGTGGATTTGAACCAGGTACTTCTATTGTATTTTACGTTTTGATCGATTTTAGGGTGGCCAAGCGAGCTATAAGGATGTATAAAAAACACAATTTGCACATTTTTTAGATGGAACCCTAAAAGTTTCATTCTCGTACGAAAAGTATAAAAAAATATTTACTTCCGGTCAAAAAACGTGCTTCTGGATGTTGGATATTTTTGGCTAACGAACTCGTCCGAGTGACAACCAACGTGTGTACCAAATTTGGAACAAATGGGACTTGAAATACGGCCGTTTGTAAAAAATATACATTTACTAATTTTAATGACACCCCAAAACGCATTCTGGGGACCATGATCGGTGTTCATTTACTACTCCCGACCTCAGATCTTACCATAAGGTTCACTGCAATATCTCTTCTTTCCTATAAAAATTCGTTAATAAACATAAATAGATTAACTTAGACCTAAAAATGTAGGCTAAATCAAACTATAAAAAAAAAACTATCCGCGAAGTTCTATATCTCCAGAAAGACTGTCGGTCTTAGTTTGTAAATAGACCTAAAATTAGTTAGCATTGTTAATTAGTTTATTTGTTTAACCCTTGCGTGCTTCACACGACAACCATCGCTCTCGATAGGTCTTGCCTACTCCCGGACAATATTGTGGGTGGTGTAATTAAAAACCTCGTATAGTCCAAATTTTAGGTAGTAGACCATGGAAATTAGACCAAATTCCACAGGAATAATTGAATTTTTAGATACAGTTCGGATCTACATGGGGTTTTCTGCATTGTGTTCAGTAATGGATCTGGAAAAGTCTACATAATTTTATGATGATTGATGGCTTGGACAGAATTAAATCGAGGTTGCATAAATCCATCTAAAAGTACATTATTTTTGAAAATATCTAAAAATTGGGCCATAAGAAGTTTGTACTTAAAACCCCTTTAAAAAGGGTCTTTGTAACTCTTGATCGGTGCATTTTTTGGGGGGAGAAAACTTGCAAAATCCACGGTTAATTTGTTAAAGGGAAAACTTCTTGTTTCCCGTTCTGCACGTTTTACGTGGGTATTCGAATGAAATCTCGCTCACGGTACCATAGCACAATCGAATAACGATATAAAATACATGTATGCTACCAACGAAATGGACATTGTGCTTCCTAATTTTTTAAAGTTATGTTAAAATAGTTTACTTGGTAATACCTCTGAAATGGACATTGTGCTTACTCATTTAGTAAGTTGTGTTAAAATAGTTTACTTGGAAATACCTCTGAAATGAATATTGTGCTTCATCATTTTGTAAGTTGTGATAAAATGGTTTACTTGGTAGTACTTCTGAAATGGACATTGTGATTCCTTATTTCCTAAGTTGTTTTAAACTAGTTTACTTGGTAATACTTCTGAAATGGATATTGTGCTTCCTCGTTTTGTCAGTTGTTTTAAAACAGTTTACTTAGTAATACCTCTGAAATGGATATTGTGCTTCCTCACTTTGTAAGTTGCGTTAAAATAGTTGACTTAGTAGTGTTAAAATAATCAAATTTCAGGCTAAACCAATATGACCAATGTTTTATATTCATTACAGTTTCGGCAACCCCGCAACTGTTTTCTTTAATTTGTTTTTGTTTTTATTTCATATAATTTTGACATTTTAAAAGTTAAAGCTTCAAGGAATTGTATAAAACGGTAGTTAATGGCATGTAAATTAACCATGCACAAGTTGGGCTCTGTCGGATATATTGATTACTAGCTGTTGTACCCGTGGCTTCGCACACGGTCCAAAATTTCGCCGCATAGTAATAAAAGTTAATTGTTTTAACGGTTGTTATTACATTTTCACCCCGATCCGGCTTTGCACGGATAGACAAATTAAAGTTAAATGTATATTAGCAACAAAAATATATCAATAAATATAGTACACTATGTATTTCTTATGGGGATTTTTAGTAACTTTGACCTCCAAACCACCCTAAAATTTAGAATTTTTTGGAAACCTTTCTTAGCGAGCACGTACGACCCTAGAGGAAGCTACAAAACCAAATCCGTTTAGTGGTTTTTTTAATCGATACCGACGGAATATAACATTGTTTTTGCATTTAAAAAACATATATTTTGACCCGTCTCTCACTTATTTTACCAAATTTGTACAAGTCAAAATTCGACTTGGGGGGAGAGCCCCCAGGGGCATATACACTTTACTGTCGTATAGCCCGTAACTGGCAAAGATGGTGCTTCCTAAATATTGTGTTCGAGATATTGACGTTTTTTGTGAAAAAACGATGACAAAGCTTCAAATCATTGCAATATAATCGATGCCAACGGAATATAACGTGTTTTTGCATTTAAAAAACATATAGGTCTATTTTGACCCGTCTCTTACTTATTTTACCCAATGTGTAGAAGTCAAAATTCGACTGGGGGGGAGAGCCCCCAGTGGCATATACACTTTACCGTTGTAACTGGCAAAGATGGTGCTTCCTAAAGAGGGGTCGAGAATCGTCAAATATGCTCTAGAACGGACCGTTTTCGAGATATTGACGATTTTTGTGAAAAAACAATGAAAAAGCTTCAAACTATTGCAATATAATCGATGCCGACGGAATATAGTGTTTTTTCTTGCATTAAAAAACATATTTTTACCCGTCTCTCACTTATTTTACCCAATTTGTAGAAGTCAAAAACTTTGGAGGGAGAGCCCCCAGGGGCATATACACTTTACTGTCGTATAGCCCGTAACTGGCAAAGATGGTGCTTCCTAAAGATTGTTTTCGAGATATTGACGATTTTTGTGAAAAAACGATGACAAAGCTTCAAATCATTGCAATATAATCGATGCCAACGGAATATAACGTGTTTTTGCAGTTAAAAAACATATATTTTGACCCGACTCTTACTTATTTTACCCAATTTGTAGAAGTCAAAATTCGACTGGGGGGAGAGCCCCAGGGGCATATACACTTTACCGTCGTATAGCCCGTAACTGGCACAGATGGTGGTTCCTAAAGAGGGGTCGAGAATAGTCAAACATGCTCTAGAACGCACCGTTTTCGGGATATTGACGATTTTTGTGAAAAAACAATGAGAAAGCTTCAAATCATTGCAATATAATCGATGCCAACGGAATATAATGTATTTTTTTGCATTAAAAAAGAGGGGATCTGATAGATATAGCCACAGCTCCCGATCGCTCCCGATCAGAAATAACGTTCGATCTCTTTCGTCATCAATCGGGAAAATAAGTGATGAAAAAATGTGATGAAATTCTCCAAATGACTGGAAAAATCAAGTAAATATTCATATAACATGGTAAATGTATATCAAAGGCAGAGACATTTTAAAAAAATTGTTAAATCTTTTAAATAAAATAATTTTTGTATAAAAAGTTTCTTCACTACATTCCAATTTTAAACTCAAATACAAAATAGCCTAGGTTAATACTTATGAAACACAAATGTACAAAGTGTACCCTGAACTTTCTAAACAATGTAGTGCAAAAGCTAACCAGCCTACCCTAACTTATCTGCCTATCAGAATGTGTATCTAAAAAAAAAAGACATTTTAAGAAACTGGCTTTGTTGAAAAGGTATCTTTATTTATAATTAAATTACTCAAATTAAAAAATAACAGTGATACAGTAAAATAATATGTATCAGACTTTGCATATATGTCACAGTTTTAATAAATTAGATATAACAAAGCATCAAACGCAGTAATATACTTTTATATGCAGATTACGTGAAGCTGTTAAAAATTTACCAAGGACTCGGTTGTTACAAGCTACAAAACAATATTGACTCTTTGATGTTGGAGTAGAACCTAAAACTTAGTCTTTATAGATGTCATCCGCAAGAAACAGTGATCATTTTAACCCTGGTTTTTATTATGAAATTGGTAATACTTAATTGGCATATGTAATACTGTACTGGACTAATCACAACAGACGCATGTTTCATTTTATTCTTTGTTTTTAATTACGTTGTTTCAACTGACAAAAACAACTACAACTTGTTTATTATAATGCTTTTCGAAATTGTTAGCCTATGCAAAATTTAAGTTTAACAATATTTTTTCTATTTACTTGTCGCTTTTGATGTGTCCTATTTTTCTTTGTTTTCTTTCCTCATCCACATAATCATCAAAAATTCTTCGTTGGTGTCCAAGCTAGATGAAGAGCACTGTTTCTTCCATGATGATTTTGTAATTCACAGTAGTTGTTACAGTAACAGCAAATCCAGACTAACTGATGGTGAGGTAGAATGCGCGCACATCCTTCCGACACATTTCGGAACGGTGCGGTTCTGATAGATTTAGCCACTACATCGGAATTCCGCGACGGACCGGGTCGGCTCTGCTCTGCTCTGATCGTATAAGTATCGCCGTAGCTTAAATTAGCCAGAGGAGGAGAAGTTAAACGGGGTGTTTTAAAATAAATATGCATGCAGAAATAAAGAAAAAAGTTCCCTTGAAGGCATGGGCGCCCATTCCTATAGGCAGAGAGGGCCACGGACCCCTGCTCCCAGGGAAAGAAAAATATGTATCTTATTGACTATAGTCAGGTATTTTTATTTAAAGAGATTAGCACTAAATGTTTTAAATGTTATGTGCCGTTTGATTTTACGTATACTTATTTTATTTTTTCCAAGAGTTCAAGCATGAGCTGCTGGGTCACTACTTGGTGCGGCCTCTAGGAATGTTGTAGGTCTTAGTGTATTCACTGACGGTGTAAAGGTAACAGACTCAACGCTGCATGGGTTAGTATTTCATCTGAACATCCAAATTAACTTCCCAAATTTTAAAAGTTTTCTTGGGGAGGTCAAAAATATCCCTGGACTCCTTTTGCCGAAGGAGGGGAGGTTACTACAACATGTTCACTACTACGCAAATTTCGTATTTTCTCTGCTAGGAGCTGACCTTTTACTTTTATATTTATAGTCAACATGAGTAGAAATTGCTTTATTTTTAATTTTTGAACGTTTCTACGTAATAATCACTAATATTTTAAAGCGGGCGCACATGTGCTTCCATAGCACTTAAAATTGGCGTGCAACGCACTCAATGCTCTGTGTATTGGTAGGTATTACTCCCAATACGGGAGTTGGCGTGCGAAGCACTCAATGCATTGTGTATTGAAAATACTCCCAGTACGGGGGTTGGCTTGCGAAGCACTCAATGCACTGTGTATTGATAATACTCCCAATACGGGGGTTGGCATGGGTAGCACGCAATACATTGTGTATTGAAAATACTCCCAATACGGGGGTTGGCGTGCAATGCACTGTGCGTCGGCCGCTTCTCATAGTGTTCAGTGTCAAGCTCACATGTGCGTCTTTAGCAGTGAACGTGCTACACCCCATACCCCGGTCTAGCCCCCTCCCCCCACTGCTAGAAAATATCATAATGGGCGCCCATGCTTGAAGGTATATCACTATATCAAAGACCACGAAAGAATACCGTTGAGGGACGGGCTTGTGTATACCGAGACCTTGAACGCTCCAACAGATGTTATAATGTTATAGAGCCCTGAGTGCGACGTTGTCACGTTCTTCCCACGCTTCTAACTGAATGCGGCTGACTCAATGCATTTATAATTCTTTAAACTGTGCGCTCAAGCCTCGAGCGGTAAATACCAGGAGTGTTCGAGGTTAGAAGATATGGCAACGCTGCGCGCCCATCCTATTGGCCGCCACGCAAAGGTATTCTTTAGTGGTCTTTGATATAAAGCCTTATATTTCTATCTAGACTCCATCTTAAAGAATCATATCTTTTTAACGGTGATTGATATGGTGTTGAAATTTTGTAAGGATATTAAGACTTAATTTGAGACAAAATAACCAACCGAATTATTTTACTCTTTTCAAAATGGCATCTATTTAGTAGTAAGTATAATCACGGAACAAAGACATATTTTCTTTCTATTGTATAAAAAGTAAAGAACGTTATAAAGGTCTGTTGGGTATTAACCTAGGCTTAACGTCTTAATCAGAAAATAGGCTACCATTTCCTTTTTTATAATTACTTCCGAACTTCAAGTTTGAATTAGCCTACATCCTGCAACCGTAACACTTCCGGTTTTGTTTATCGACTTCCACAGTTTAGTCAAATCTTTGCCAATCCTAAACCTCGGGTCCTCGGCCTAGATTTAAGATATCCGACCTTCTATTATTTAGAGGCGTTTGAAAGTGTAGACAAATATTGTGTCTGGGAATATATCCCATCTTTTCATTATTTCTTACCACCGTGCATAATTTATTCCTGCAGCCACTTCATTTTGGCTCATGACTGTTAGTTTCACGACTGGGGTAAAACTAGGGTTTCATGCGGATCCAACAGATTCCCTCCAAATCTCTATCATTGTCTGCTCCGCCACTATAGGTTCGGGCTGCAACGGAGGGAGTAGAATCAAAGAGTGCCGTAGATATCTATAAAGATATATAACTTAAGTTCAGGCTTACTTGCAGCCGCCCTTTTCAGTACTTATTCAAAGACAATTTATTTGACTATTATTAAATACAACCAATAAGTAAATTTTCCAGCAATCAAAATAAAAAAAAATATTTGAAAATAAATAAATATTGAATTTAAAAAAAGCAGTGTAGGAACCCCGTTCCTGTCCCACTACATCCCTGAGAGAGGGGATGTGTGGTGTACACATTCCCCCAAGATTAGGCATGGCTAGAGGGCTTGCTGGTGGTTTTAATTTCCTAATGGTTTTAGTTCCAAAATACTTTTGAAACTGTGCTATTATTACAGTAATTTTATAAGCTAGATCATTTTTTGTACATTTATGGTGGATTAATCAAATTAATAATTTAACACCTCCATATCTCCAATACTATGCATCGCAGCAAAACACCAACACAACAATTTTTGTACAGAATTTAACGTACTTTAAAAAGTTATAATAGGACAAACTAAGTTCTAAAGTGAAGGGTTTACGAGATATTTGCAAAAAAAAACGAGAAATCATACAATTTCCACACCTTCACCCCCTCACGCTCCCAAACCCGACGCTATTTCAGTGGAGACTTTTTACCACATTAAAAAGGTACCGTAATGAACAACTTCCAACAATCAGACCCTTTTTTTTTATTCCCCATTATTGGTATAATTTTACTGTACTATTAGCCCTTCCGACAAAGGCTTGGACATTTGGAATTAACGTACCTTTCAGCATAGGTAGGACACCGTCCTTTAAGCTGGCACTAATCTTGTTTGTCTTGTGGTCATAAATTTATGTTGTGAAATGCTGTAGTTTCAAGGTAAAACAACTGTCATACATTTGTTAATCGCCCTGAATAGGCCCTATCTGTTTGAGCAAGTATGCCTACTATGTAGGCAATGGTCCCGATTATAAACAAGATGTCAAATAGTCATCTTTTCCTTATTGTGTCCAATGATAAAATAATAAAAGCTTACAGTTGAGATTAAACATATCGGCCTAATGGTTTCAGAACTGAAATAAAACAAACATAGACTATAATATTCCAGATGTAGATAAGATATATATTTTATTAGGCTAGTGTTTTCTGTAATAAAAGTAGTCTATGAGTATTTTCAGTACTGTAGTCTATAGTAAAATGTAAGTAATTTACTTATTTTTCTATAGTAAAAGTGCGAGTATTTTTAGTAGGATATTTTCCCATTGTAAAAGTGTGAGTATTTCTTATAGACTACTTTCTTTTGATAAAAGTAGTCACTTAACAAACCCAGTGTCGATTATAGTTTGGGGTTATGTTTAGGTAGGCTTTGCTTTTTAAATTGTGTATTTCTAAAGTGTATCTAATTAATCAGCCTGTGATTTATCACGGGGGTTTACTAGTTTTTCTGTAATAAAAGTGTGAGTACAGTATTTTTAAAAGACAATGTTTCTATAGTTATAGTGTGAGAGTTTTGCGTCTACGATGTACAGGGAGTGTGAGACTCGCAGATTTTATTGACGTGGATCGATATCCCGAATTGGATTTCACGCGATGTAGTTTGATTACGATCGAAGATATGGTTATGCAAATATGGTTTTTATAGTTTAGAACCGGAATTGTATTGAATTTCAGCTAAATCGGACCGATGGAACAGTTTTCAGCTACCCAAAGTTCTGTAAAGTCGGGTTTACACGCTACGATAAATCGTAACGATGTGATTGTTACAATTTATCGTTACAATAAATCGAAAGTGTGAGTACTGTTTACATGCAACGATTTTTTGTCCAATCTCCATTTCTTATAAACCGTACGCAATGCATTAATTTTTTTAACAACAGTGTTTCTGTCTGCCAACGGATCAAATTTCTTGTATTTTTGAACGAGCGCTATGTGCGCAAGGTCTTTTTTATTCCTGTCGGAGTACTCTTTGCTCTTAATGAGCCACAAGCAGGTAAAACTACGATATAGTTCAATAAATTCAGTCAAGAACACTCGAAAAGTTTGAGCTGACATGCTATCGATTGAATAAAAAACAACACAAGGTAAAAACAACAAGTAAAACGGAATCAACGAACTAGTGCGACAACCTTTCCGGTGAACGGCCCATGCAAACTGAGTCAAATCGTAGCGATAAAATGGCCGCAACTTGTTTACACGTTCCAATTTGTCGTTACGATTCGCAGAAATTGATGCCGGTCTGCTCCAACCATCCAATCCGATTCCAATTCCAATAAATCGCTACAATGTCCTGTTTATACGCAAAGATAAATTGTGACGATTTGATTGTTACGATAAATTGATCGTATCGTGTAAACAGGGCTTAAAACAGATTGCTTTACCACTTGACCGCACCGACAGTCGACACACATCACATCGAGCCAGGACCGTGCCCCATCACATTTATAGTTTGTGCAAACTGGGAATGCGGTCGGTCGTTCTCAACTGTCCCACACACACAAGCGCAGGGTTTATGACCGACCCCCATTAGGATCGGTTCGTCACCAATTGGGAATTGTACTCTATACAATAATAGTGTTTTTATATTGTGTTTTAAAGTTAACTTATATATTAACATGATTGCGATTCTGAATTATTATGATTCAGTAATTAATTCTAAGCAAATAGATACCAAACACGGTGTGTATACGACTATCCATTAAAATAACTTTAAAATTATCGGTTTACTAAGCGGACTTGGTTGCTATAAATATAATGTTATATATATTTTTGAACGAGTCCTTTGAGAGGATATTTTATATTTTTAGCAATGCACTTTTATTTTCCGTAAGTGTAATGTTTTGCAGTTGTACATTTTGCCATTTTAATAGTGCAAAACTCATTCAACTTACAGAAAGAGGTTAACACACTTGATCTGACACTTTTGTTATAGAGAATGAACAAACTAGTTCAATGAGGGTGTTTTCACAGTGGACAATGCATCCCTAAGGCCGGCCACACACTGCAACAGT
>JAGFPH010000643.1:118223-131153 GCA_018207615.1 Philaenus spumarius
GTTGCGTGTAAACAGGACATTGTAGCGATTTATTGGAATTGGATTGGATGGTTGGAGCCGGCCGGCATCAATTTCTGCGAATTGTAACGACTAATTGGAACTTGTAAACAAGTAGCGGCCATTTATCGCTACGATTTAACTCAGTTTGCATGGGCCGTTCGCCAGAAAGGTTGTCGCACTAGTTCGTTGATTCCGTTTTACTTGTTTTTTTTACCTTGTGTTGTTTTTATTCAACTGATAGGATGGCAGCTCAAACTTCTCGAGAGTTCTTGACTGAATTTATTGAACTACATCGGAGTTTTACTTGCTTGTGGCTCATTAAGAGCAAAGAATACTCCGACAGGATTAGAAAAAGACCTAGCGCTAGTTCAAAAATACAAGAAGTTTGATCCGTTGGCAGACAGAAACACTGTTGTTAAAAAAATTAATGCATTGCGTACGGTTTATAAAAAGAACTATCAAAAGTTAAATATTTGTCAATGAAGATTGGACAAGAAATCGTTGCATGTAAACAGTACTCACACTTTCGATTTATTGCAACGATAAATTGTAACAATCGCATCGTTCCGATTTATCGTAGCATGTAGCCTAAGCCCGGCTTTATAATAGAGCGATTGTAGAGCGTTGCTTGTCCAGTCTCGTGGTTTATCGAAAATTTTTCGGCTTTGTTTAACCAGAGACAAATCAAAAGGTCAAAAAAAGTAGTTTTATTAATCCTGCATAAAACTGCTATTGCTAAGCTGTGAATTGTAATGAGATATCGATGGTTTGCGGCGGGTATACAAAATACAGCATGTGTAAGAACTTCTATAATTAGTCTAAATATACGCCAAAAGTAGAAAGTCGGGCGAAATAAAATGCCCTTTAAAAGAATAGTCCAGAACAAAATAATTTATTAATATTAACCAAACTTGGTAAACATAAACTTAAGGTAACATAAACTAAAATAGGTAATATAACAAAACCCTTTTCGTTACTTTAAACGACGGCGACATGAGGTTGACAGCCCTACAACTGTTAAAACCTTCATAAATAGGCAACAAACTAAAGTAGGTAATATAACAAAACCCTTTTCGTTACGTTAAACGACGGCGACATGAGGTTGACAGCCCTACAACTGTTAAAACCTTCATAAATAGGCAACAAACTAAAATAGGTAATATAGTATAACAAAACCCTTTTCGTTACTTTAAACGACGGCGACATGAGGTTGACAGCACTACAACTGTTAAAACCTTCATAAATAGGTAACAAACTAAAATAGGTAATATAACAAAACCTTTTTCGTAGCGTTGAGCGACGGCGACTTGAGGTGACCAAATCATTTCCAGAGAAAACCGGCTGGGTACCAAAGGATCGCTCCCAATGTACCCAGGTTTATAAATATAAAATACTAGCTGACCCGTACGGCGTTATTTCTGATTATTCTTATAGGCACTATAGTGATCATGAAAAGCCATGTCGTCGCCCCCCAGTGAGGTCGACATCACAAATGGGAGGGGAGAATATGGTGGGGGTGTCGTTACTATCATAACGCTTATAACTTGAGAACCGTTGAAAAAATACTAGTTGGTATCTTGTCTAGTAACAACCAAACGGGTCTCAAATAGGACATTACAGACATTTGTAGAAATGTAGTTGCATAAAAACTATCAGTTTTCGTTTGTTATCGTTATTTGACAGCGTTATATTTTGTGAGGGAAGTGCTGTCGTTAAAATAAGTATAAAATTCCTTGATACTTTCTTCCCACGACTTGCACTTGTTGCACTCTTAATGCTGTAGTCATGGTATCTGTCAAATACCAGGTTGACATGGGCATCTTTTAGCTTGTCAATGATTTTTTCGAAGAAATTTTTCAGGAAATCAAACACAGACCCTTCTACAGGCCAATGCACAACCCACAGTAAAGCACAACCGTCAATGGTTATTAGTGTTGGTGGCTTACTTCTTCTGACAGACTGTGACACTCATAGTGTTCATTAAAGCAGTCTTACCAACAAGCCTTTCTCATGTTTCCATCGTCTTTTAACATAGATGGAGGCACAGAAGAAGTTCCTATTTTAACACATCAGTCATTTTTATATCTCTGTTTGCTTGGAGGGCTATGATTTTAGAATACAAAACTGACGTGACCATCTGCATTGCGGTTGGTAATTTAACACTGTTTTTAACCTCATTCGTGAATACAAGAATTTTTTTAAGACTAACATGAAATCCACTTGTGAGCAGGGGTTTACTCGTGCCGGAACGCCGTTCCGGTACTGCTTTGTTTACGTTTTGTTTTAACGTTGCACTGAACCATCCACTCCCTCAGTCACACTCATTCAACACTCGGTTAAAAATTTTACTTCCGCCAATCGCCGCTTTGTTTTGGCAAGAGAATTAATCTCTCAAAGTGATGTTATCAGCTTCCGTTTCAAAACGTTTGCAGTAGTGTGTGGTGTAAAGCTGGTCGTCCACTAAGTCGGTAGAGAGGCGCGATGCGGCGTCGTGCTGGAGAGCCTCGTTCACTCAGAGCATGGCACGGTGCAGTAGCTTTCTCCCCATTTTGATCACCTAATATTCAGTCATGGTTTGATAGTATTCAGATAAAACTATTCTCTGCACTTTGTTATAAAATTTCATTTTCGGGCAAAGCATGTATTCCTAAATTACTATTAGGCCTAGTTGTGTTAGCAGTCTTGTAGTAGGAACATAAAAACTGGTGTTTTCAAAATAATAAATTTGAAATTGATATATATTTTTATACAGTTCTATTTAGAACTAAATTACTCAACTTTTTTAAATTTTGAAAAAATAAACAATTTTTACTACTTTTTTTGTAGGCCTAAAGTTCAACTTTTTCCTTCCGTTACTGAAATTTTTTTTCCTTTAGTTAATAACTTAGTAAATTTTGCATCAATCAATTTTCAATCAATCAACTTGCATATATGAATTCTTTGAATCTTTCTCTACAAAAAAGATACGGAACACTTTTGGATTGGTTTGTAATTACTATATTTGGCGAATTTTCAAAAATATGCTTGCACACGCAAAGAAATGGCTTGGCATTGCAAAAAAAAAAAAAATAGCATGGACTGTTTAAGGGTTTTAATTAACATACATGAACTTGAGACATTACGTTTTTGAAATGAACAACAGATTGGTTGCACTGTTGTGTTAATTCAACTAATAATGTATAACTTTATCGCAAAAAGTTTTCATTTTTCCTAAAAATACAAAATTTTCAACTCAATTATAACATTTTCTACATTTTGTATGAAACAAACCATACTTATTTATAATTGCCATAGTTTTTTCTTAAAGGTGAAATACTTTATTTGTATAAACATTGTATGCAAGTAGGTAAAAGTGTAAGGAAGAGAGACAAATAATTTTTTGTTAGTAATGAATCTACAAAATAGATTCACCTTTGAATTGCGACACGTGCAGAAAGACTATGTTCTGGTTGTAGATCAGCTGCCGATATGACAGTTTGTTAGGTACGAATGTTTCCGAGTACAGTCGAAGTTATCCGAACCCAACAAATTCCGACCCAGGCATTGTCCACTAGGTTGGTAGCGCGGCGATAAGTGGCGCAGTACCGACCTCCAACAGTTTTTCATTTATTCGAAAACAGCGCCGCGCCGCGCTACCCTCCTAGTGGACGAAGCTTTTATGTTAGAATTTAAATAAATTTTCCTTTTTCTTTGAAAAATTACTCCTTTAATTTTTCCATTTAAAAAATTAAATTATCAATTTATTGCCAAATGCAATATCTAAATAAATAATAAACCATATTAGGTTGTTCTAGCTCGTTTAGTTTTTAAGTAATATGATTCCAAACTAAGTTATTATTTCGTCGTAAATAAATTTTGTTCGAGATCGGTAGTTTTCCGCGCCGCTCTACCGACCTAGTGGACGACCAGCTTAAGTGGCTTTATTGTGTCAATCGAAAAACCTCAAGATGCCCCACACTACAGTGCATTGTGACTATGCGAGCCAACTACAGTAAAGTCTCTCACATTGTCTCTCAGCTAGGAATCGAAATGGAACAACTTGGGAGCACCAGGCACCCTATTGCCAGCCTCGCGGCATGCCTTTGATGTTCGGCGAGCTCTGAGAATGACTACAGATAAGAGACCAATGATTCAGAGTCTAGGCGGTCGAAAAGTTTAAAAACCAGCGATGCTTAAACTTTTATATTATTAACTTTTTTTGCATGAAACATTTTATAATATATTGATGAGATTATTTTAATAAAAATAATACAAAACATGATATAATTTGGACCAAACTTTTAATGATTAATACATATCGAATAACTCATTTAACCCTAGAACACTAACGTTTAGTCTGACAGACTACTGTGAACTATCGATTTTTCTAGTTTCCCTACTTCCTCTCCACCGAGCGGCCCACCACTCCGTGTACCTTCATTTGAGCACTAGCTGATTATATGGTCAGTATAGTAAGTCCGTACGTGCATGCTTTTTGCTAGTTTTTAGGTTCGCGTAGTCTGGTGGACTAAACATTAGTATTTACGTTAGTTTAATTATTGGTATGATACTGGTAGTTACTAATATGATACTGGTGCAGAACTGAACTATGCTCCTGAACAATGTAAGACAGTTGTACTGGATGTAAGACAACAACAGGATCACAAGATATGCACATTCTACCCTTCAGCAAAGAGAAAAATGACCCGATTCTTCTGTGAGAAGTGCTCAAGAGTAATTTGTGAGGAGTACCAAGCAAAGTGTTCCTGTGATGATGCCACATACTAAAAATTTTGTAAAACGTATTGAATGTGTTTATAATGACTCCTTATTCAAAGTTATGAGAGTAAAAATATTTGTTTAATAATTTTAATTTGGTTTATTACCCTTTTTAAACAGTAGTCTGGCAGACGAAGGTTTTGTAACTACGTTTGGCTAAAACCACCTTAGTGTTCCAGGGTTAATTTCACGATTAATTAATTAAAAAATAAATATCCCAAATGAGAGCACAACACGGAATACATACAAACAATGGTTGTACACTGACAAACGCCGTCACAAATACAAGGTCGAAAGTCGCCCCGGCAGAGGAAAATATTCAAACGTACAATAGCCTATGTTGTAGGTACCTAAACACTGGCCGTACGGCGATTTACCCGGTACATGCTACCTCTCGTGAACACTGTCAAAAAGTGGCTGGTCGCTTTGACGTTGACATGGTGATGTTGTTTAGTTTTGTGACTTTTGAGTGTCGTTGAATAGTCACTAACAAGTGTCTGTGTTGCGCGTTGTGTTCTCGTAATAAACTTGCTTGTGTTTAATTGTTTCTGTATAAGAAAAGTAATTTCTTGATATACATAAAATGTGTTTAGGTTTAGAGTCTTTTACTGAGGATTTAAATTTCTGATAAAGCCTATTGACTAAATAAGAGACATTTTGCAAAGTTTTTGCTTAAAATGTATGTGTCTCTAAAGTTTGCTATGTGCTACATGCAAGTACAAAAATAGTTGCATACAGGCCTACGACATGAATGTACTTTTCTTATAAAAAAAACATATTATCTGCATCCTCAAACTCACCAAAGATACGTAAAGTAGGTTTTTTAGAAGTGAAAATTTCAACAAATTTTTGGACCCTCCCCTTTTCGTCACTTTCGGCAGCGTTCCGGTACTGGAAAAATTACGAGTAAACCCCTGCTTGTGAGGCTTTCTTGAAAATTATGCTTTCTTAGCCATGTCATAACCTCTGTCCACATTAAATGCTTTAGCTGCTACTACTTTTGCAGATACAATGTTTACCAATTCTTGAGGATGCTCCGAAGGATTTAAAACCTGTACACATAGTTCTATTTTTTCCTTAGCTTCTCCCTATCTACAGCATCACAACTGATTCTTCTGTTGCCTTCTTCCTTGTGTAAATGTAATTTGTCAGAACCCTTGTGTTCCCTCATTTTACACAGATTACTTACAAGCTGGCTGGTCCCTTACATACTTAATGCCCATTGTTTTACTCCTGCTTTATTCAGCGTTAAACCTGTCAAAGATGTTCCTCTTACACCATGTCCTTATCTCATAAATGTGCTTTCAATCATCATATCCCGACCATTTTCCATTCCAATAGCCACTTCTATGTCTCATTTCAAAAAATGGTCTAAAAGAGAAAATCAAAAGCAAGAGACGAGGGCTTTTGAGCAAACATGTCTTTTACACGACAATGTGCCTGTTCATGGGACACAAAAGCAATGGCCGTTCTGATTTTGTAGAAATCATCATAACGCAGTGTTATGAAAGTGCATGTAACACTAACAGCCATGTCACAGAGAAAATATACGATAAGAAATAAATCAGCAGTTTCCTATAGTGTCTAAAAGTACAGAGGTTTGGTCTAAATAAATAAATGACGCAATACTTAAATAATAGTAACCATTTATAATTTTTATATATATATTTCTTAATGACGCAAAATAATTACAGTAGAATCATTTTTTTTAATAAATAAATAAAAAAATATAAGCAGACTGTAAAAGTAGGTAATATAAAAGCAGACTTAAAGAATATATTAAAATATGAACGTATGTAAAATGTGAAAACTATATAAGAGATTTTTCTTCAACGAGTAGTGCGTTTGAGGTGAACAGTATAAAGCAATAGTTAAAATTATAAACAGTTTAATAATAAAAATAATAACAAAATATGACACAATTTCGACATATGTATCGAGATACCAGTATAGTAAGAAACTCCATATATAATGAGCGTGGAAGCAATTCAAATAGAGAAGGCATCAACTTGTGTACGTGACAAAACACACGCATGAAGCAATTGGTAACGCGAGATAACGTTCTGGAACGAGAGACTGCTAACAAGATGGCGTAGCTATTGGTGTGCGTTGTAAAAGGCTGGCGATGAATAATCCATATAAAATGTAGTTTTTTCTTCGAGATGGTGACGGGTTTGGTCACAAAGTGAAGAATATATACTTTGGAGTTGGTGTTAACCTAAGAACTAAAATCGATGATATAAATCAAGTGATTTTTCGACTTATAACTGTACCATGTGCTTCGACAAAAGTAACGCGTGATAGGCTTCAGGACATATTGTGTAAATTGTGTCAACGACGAAAAATCCTAGGTAAATAACAGTGCGACGAGTAACGCAGTAAGTAATAATGGCCATAGGACACATTTTTTAGTCTGCGAGTACAAAAGTTTTGATTATTTTAAAAAGTAACTTCTTTTAATTTCTATTGCGTCACATTTTTTGAGAGATAGGGCTGACCAAATTTTGTGTAATTGTAAATAGTTCATTGATTTGTTTGTATAATTGTATTATGATGTTGATATCTTTTTATTGTTGTGAATATTCATTTTTAAATATGTTTGAGTAAACAAAGGTTGTTGCCACAATGTCTTGAATTTCTTTATACAGCCACGAACATCCATTTAGCTTGTACTCTAACAGCCAGGTTTCCACCCCTGAGGAAATCAAATTAATTAATAAATATTTTTCAGTAATTGACAATTATGAATAGATAGATGCTAACAGAGCATAAGTGAGGTTATATGTGGATTATTACAAATACTATGATTATTATTTTTTTTTATTATTATTGTGGGAGTTAAGTGAAGGTGATTTTAAGGTTTTGAAAGTAGGGTGAATTAAAGTAAGGTGAGTTAAAGTAAGGAGGAGCATAAGGTATTATTCTACGTTGAAGTTAGGTGAGAAATGTTATGGAGAGTTTAGGTAAATGGTGATTTTATTATTGAATTAAGGCAATAGGCCTAAGAGGTGTTTTAATGATTTAAGGTATTACATGAGCGACGACTTTTGGTGTTAAGGTGAATAAATGAAGGAGATGAAGGAGAGATATTAATAATTATTGAATAATCCACATATAGCATTTTATTTTTGATTTAAAAACATAATTTTTTTTTTATTTTTTGAAATTTTTACCGAACCTCATTTTTTTTAACACATTATAACTTTATATATTTTTATTTTTGCAACGCCTATCGTTGCATGCACAGGAAAAGGGTTTTGGGTTTATATTAAAAATATAAAAAAGATTCATCAGTTGGTATGTAAAGAAATTTATTTTTTTATTTAATGCTCTCTTAAAAACTTTGACCATTTATAAATATCATATCTGTCTTGGCTTCATATTCTAACACCTTATATTACCACCACTTTATTCCTAAAGAGGGTACGTTAAAATTAAGAGGACATACTCTTAGACAGGATCATAAAAAACATCACAAAATCAATGAAAACACTTATTTTTACACAATTTTGTATAAATATTCAAAATTAACATTAGTATGTCATTCTTTAACCCTCCCAGTGGCAGACTGCCCAAAGTGAAGTTCTCTCAGGCGCAAGATACAGCTATTTCGACAATTAGCGAGAATTTGCATATATTTGCATAAGCGATAATTTAACCCACTTAGAATCATCCAATCGCAATAAAACTGGCACCATTGGAAAGAAAATTAATCAAACTTTAATTTTTGTATTTACAACTTTTTCGTAAAACGTATATTTACATACGTAATCATCGTTTTAAAATATGCAAATCTGTCTACAGCTCTTTCCGTGCGCGAATTGCATACAATTGTACTGTTATTTCCCACTTCTTTAACAGTTAAGACAGTCTACACTAATATTTCTTTGGCAATTATAACGATACCATTGGATTCGTCATGATTTTATCTTTCTGTTGGTGGCTTCCAATCAGATGTCACTGTAAAATTACTATTTTATTGAAGAATTACTGTAAACCCTTGCGATTGGACAGTCTCTCAACCAATAAACAGGCCATTTGTCAATCGATATTGTGAAGGCAGTGCCTTATGTTTTGACAGATTTCTTTACACGATTTTGTAGAGCAAAGTCTGGAGTTTGAAACGGTAGTAAGTAATCCAGAAATAACCGGTTTTATGTCTGTCTAGTCGACAGTTGAAATGTCAGTTCTAGTGAGAAAGTCAAGTGCGTGGGTTCTCACGTTATACAAATGGGGACCTATATGCAGCGTGTAGGGTAGCGGCTTTTCATTAGATTGATATTATTTTGTTATTCAAATAAATATAACTCAAACACTTTTGTGAACTAAGGAAAGACGAGTATACCGTTATTTTCTTTGATTTATCGTCTACACTTTGTTATAATAATATTTCATTTTTGGGCAAAGCATATATTAGTAAATGACGTTACAATCTAGGCCTAGGTTTGTTACCAGTCGTGTACTTAGAACATAAAAACTGTTTTTTTCAAAATAAAAAATTTGAAATTGATAAATGTTTTTATACAGTTATATTTAGAACTAAATTACGAAACTTTTTTACGCTTACGAAAAAAATACAAAAAATGTTTACTACTTGTTATGTAGGCCTAAAGTTGAACTTTTTCCTTTCGTTACTGAACATTTTTTGTTTCTTGAGCTAATAACTTTTACAATTACAAAATAAACTAATTTTTAGTGGCATATTTGAATTCTTTGAAGTTTCTTCTACAAAAAAGCTATTGAACACTTTTGGATTGGGGTTCATTTACTATTTTTGGCGAATTTTTAAAAATATGCTAGCAAAACGCTAAAAACAGGCTTTTCAATTTTAGCTTTAACCATGCCACTTGGAGGGTTAATGTTTTCATAGAAACGCCTGGTCATTTCAATCAGGTCTCAATGAAAATGTTTATAAGTCTTAAAGCAGTTGAAACTATCCTATGTTCCTATGAAAAATACTAAACATATATACAGGAATATAGAGACACGCTTAATTGAAATGAGTAACGGGAGGAGGAAAGAATTGAGTACTACAAGCAGCAAACTGTACAGAAGATGAGATAATAGAAGTTTAGGAATATCTAGTGGACGAGGCTATTGAAGGGATGCAGGTTAGTTTCCACTACGCTAAGACTTATAAACATTTTTATTGAAACCCGGTGGAAAAAACAACATATTCACCCAGACATAAGAAAAATTTGGTGAAGTAGTTCAGTATGATAATATTAAACTCGTGATTCAAAAGTTACAAATTAATTCTTTTGCATGGCATTCAATATTTTCATATTCAATAATATTGAAATATTAAATGTTTATAAATTAACCAAATAATATACTGTTTGGTGAAATAATATTTGACTCTGTTTTAACGATTATGTCGTACTTAAATTTAGTAATGTTTAAAAATATAAAAATCAGAAGGAAAACTACACGCTTAGTTAAAAATGACTTGTACAATATAGATAAAAATTCCATTGAAATTTCGTTCTTAAGAAATATTTTAAACAATATTTTAGTTGCACTTAAAAATAATATCGAGTTGACAGAAACATATAGTCTTGACAAACATAACCAAGTTTGCACTAGTGCACTAGCCATACCGAGACTTGTCATTCATCGAACCACAAGCTTTTGATATTTTGAGCTTTTACCTATATTTAATGGTATAGGCTGAGCCAGCTCATCTATACTCGAACCTGCACAAATCTTACTGTTCCCATGTCGCGAGGTATGGCAAATTTTAGATCAGGCTCGTCAAGCCGTTGGGAATTTGGCTTTGAAAGAGCGATCTAGAGTCAACTTTTTTATATTTTCTAAAATACTTTAAATGTTTACCCAGTTTCATAGGTGACCAGAAATTTCATAATTATAAACTTACTATCATGTAACTTGAGTGAAACCTCAATTTTATGGGTATATAAAAAAAGTGTAAACTACGGGAAATGATTTAGACAATAAAATATGTGCTTTTCAACACAAAAGAAAAGAAATGTTACATTTTATTTAAATACGTAATTTAAAATACGATTTTGAAAATCTAAGATCACAACATCCAAATACTAATCGCACTTAATTGAAAAAATACTGGAGTTAGAACGTAACTTTTAATTATAAGTAAAGTTATACTTGTTAAAACTAATAATTTAATAAAGTGTAAATCCAATAATAATTGGATAGTAACTAGTACAATTGTTGCAAAAAGTTCCAGATGTTTCCCATTTCGCCTAATCAAAATCTGGTAAGAGAGCCAAGACATTATAACCAAAAGATAGGCCATTATAACCATTCCAGTCTACACCTTAAAATAATAATGATAATAACATATATGATATAAATCTATTAGTCAAAAATAATTGTGTTTTTTATATAAACTTATAATAAATATTATAACTCTTTTAATAACCTTAAATCTAGATATAGTTTACATTGTACAATACTTTACAATAATTATTAACAAACAGTGAATAAAATGAAATAATTTACAAAATATTACAGACTAAAATTGTATAATGACTGCAGTAGGCAATATATACTGTTTATTGAACTGTCTTTAACAAACAAAAGAGCTTTACGAATTAAAACCTCTAACCTTTGAAGTTTTTACTTCATACATTTTTTTAGTTAAAAACAAGTTGAATGGAAGTATACAAGGTGTGATTAAAAAAATACAGTGAATGGATTGTTTTTAGCAGCAACTACTGACACTACATCCATTTGATCTAATATGTCCGATAGCCTGATCTGTGAGACAGGCTGTGCGTGTCAAGTTTGAACACATTCTGACTTGTCAGTCAGCTTCCAGAGCCGCTAGAGTGAGGTCGTGTTTACCGCGTCTGCCGAGGATCATGGATTTCGAACAACGCATTGACATTAAGTTTTGTTTCAAGTTGTAAAAAAGTGCCAAAGAAGCTCTTGGAATGTTAAAATCGGTGTATGGCAATAATGTGGTAACGCTGAAGACTGTTGTAAGAGCGATTTAAAAGCGGAAATGAGTCGGTTGAAGACGAGGAATGGTCGGGACGGCCTTCAAACTCAAAACAGATGAAATCGTGTAAAAAGTGGTCAAACATGTTCGTTCAAACAGGCGAATGACTATTTGAGAGTTTACCGAAGAACTTACCATCTAGTACGGGTAAATTCAAAGCATTTTAAACGATAATTTGCAAATAAGTGAGTGCAAAATTTGTTCCTAGACTTTTGACTAATGTACAGAAGGAAAATTGTGTCTCAGTTGCATGGAATTCATGCAGATTCGGACTTCATGGCCAAAACTGTACTTGGAGATGAATGTTGGGTCTATGGCTATGACCCTGAGATGAAAATTCAGAGTTCTCAATGGAAAATGAACATCAAGGTGATATTCTTGTTTTTTCAATAGTGAGGGCATAGTGCGATTAGAGTTTGTTCCAAGGGAAACAACTATAAACTCTGAATTTTACAAGGGGTACTGGAAGGTTTGTGAAACGATGTATGAAGAAAGAGACCAGAAAATGGACTCATATCCATCTTTCTCACCACGTTTAGCACCATGTGACTTCTGGCTCTTCCCAAAAATAAAAAAACTTGCTAAAAAGAATATGTTTACACCATTTCCGACATTGAGATGGGCACGACCCAACAGCTGAAAGCCCTTCTGAAAAAAGCCTTCCAGAAATGCTTCCAATCATGGATTCAACGTTAGGATAAGTGCACCGCTAAATGAGGACAGTACTTTGAAGGAGATTAATTCAAAATTCTATTTAAGCTTATTACTTTGTAATAAAATTATTCACCATATTTTTTTATAACATTTCGTAGACAAGTAGAAAAGACATAACTGGTCTTTATTGGGAACTAAACTAAATTTGTTAGCATAGTGTACTGCCATGGACAGAGTCATGGGGAAATGTTAGCAGCAGTGTAGTTAAAAATAATAAAGCCTAATATTTCTGAAATAGATGTAAAACTCATTTAACAATATAGTATAACTAATGTTTTATTAAGGGTTGCCGTATCAAACTGCAACAGTTATATATTAAATAAGGAACAGCCTGTGTCTTTACAAAACTTTTTTTCAGTAGGCTATACTAAATTGTTTGCTCATTTCAAATTTAACGAGTAAAGACTCAACTATACAACTAAAGACATTATTTTGTATGTGGTAGCCTAAACTGGATTGTTTTTAAACGATAA
>JAGFPH010000643.1:143802-170005 GCA_018207615.1 Philaenus spumarius
GCACTATAGCAGGGGACCAAATCATCTTGTAGCAAGACGATAGCACTTAGAGGGTTAAAATGTTACTGCAACCTTTTTGTAATGATCCAACTAACTTTGAGTGAAAATGAGGAAATCATATAATACCAAAATTTTAAAGTGTCATTAAAGTGTTCACAAGATTGTACGACGAAAGAATTTCTATTTCACAGTTTCTCAAAGTGTATACGAAAAGAATACATTAATTAATTTTTATAAATGGAAGAACATACCTTGAACTGAGGGTAGTTTTCTACAAAGGCTTTCATATCTGCAATACTTTCCACTTTTTGGTGACCCTTGGCTTTCAGTTGAAATTCATCCATCAATTGCTTCATTGTCTGTCCAATCTCTCCATAATTTAAATACAGATTCTGAACAGAGAAAAATTTAACCAGTTAAACTCACTATTAGTCAAATATATTGACTAATTTTACAACTATGACAATTTAATTTAGATTAAGAACAAATAATTTACTAAGTGGGTAATACAGCTAATAATTAAATAAATAAATAATTTAAATAAAATTAAATCTTCTTTAACCTTTTTAGAATTGGCATAACGTTTATACGGCGGCAGTAAACTGTCTGCACAGACTACGATCAATCAAGTATACACATTTTATAACGTTTGAGTACTATCATTGCTTTAATGTGACTGATATAATTCTTTTACTGACATGTGCTGCATTATATTGCCTTTAAAATTAACTATTTGCATTAGTGATAGGAGGATAATAGGGAGAATAAAATTATGTTAACAACGTTCACATTCGCTAGGTTTTGTCAAAGTGTATTAGTAAATTAATTAGAAAATGTATTTTTAAGACACGAAATAGCCACGTTTGCGATAACATAAATCCACGCAAAAACTAGAGAAGCTATTAACAAAAAATTTCCATTAACGTGTGGGCAGGTATTTTAATAACAGAATTTATAGGATATTTGCAACTTGCGCCATTAAATGTTTATTCAACATATAATATAAATACTGCCTTATTAATAAAGCAAGTTATACATGGTGATTCACATAATGTTCCGAGCACTTAGAGTGATAATTAATGTGTAAAATTAAATTTACATTACAAAAATGTTACATGTAATATATGCAGTTCTTCGAATGAGTATAGAATTGGAAAATTATTATTATTTCTTCTTATTACTATTAATGGTCATCACAGGGAAATAAGTTGAATAAATAAATGAATGTAAAAGGCAGTCAGATAAATATAATTTAACTAGGCAGACAGATAATTTTAATATATAAAGATAATTTGAAGTAATTAAGAATGAATTAAAATGACAGTTTTCAAAAATCAAGCGGAAGATAGTTCAATCGAAACTTCTAGACGGAATGCACACTGAAGGGCGTAGATCATTCTGGGAAAAACAGTGCAGGGCTCTTAGAAGCTTCTCGAACAATTACCGGAAGAAAAAGCTTTTTAGCGAACTCAAGTGAGAGCATGGTCTGTTAGTCCTTGACCAGACTCGAGAGGAGTTAAACGTATACTTGTTCAGTGAACAAGACAATTTTTGTTAAGTGCAGGAAAGTTAGTTTCATGTAAAATAAATACACGAAGTGTTTTTTAAATTGAATAATAGTTATCACTAAACCTTCGGCTTGATCTCTAAAGTGAGATAATTAAACAATTTAGTGTGTTTTGGAAGGATTCAGCTGATGTAGGATAGGATTAAGAAAAAAATTTACAACTACATCGTAAAGTCTTATTATGTTGTGAAAAATAAGAGAATTTTTAAGAGCGTAATCTTACGTTAGTGAAAACTACTAGAAAAATCAGTGTGGTTAACAGTGAAATTGAACTACGAAACTTGCAAGTATAAACATTTAATATTTTTTGTTTTAAAGATACTGTCTGCTCTTTTTTTTAATTTTTAAATAATATAAAACATTTATTTTTTTATCAATAAGTAAAATGTTTCATGTCAAATCATAAACTTAATGTATTGATAAACTTGTTATGTAATATTGTTTAAATAATAAAGGTAATCATCATGTGAGTTGAATTTCATTGACATCCACGAATCGATTTCTAATTTATTTAACTTAATTTCTATTTTGTATAACCCTAAAAGTTGCATATGATTTACTGTCTACTGTATTTTGCTTTTATGGAAAACATATTTTTTTTAAAGTTTGTTTTTTATTGGCATATTTTACATAATTAATCTTTAGCGTTAAATTCTCTGCAAGTTGTGTTTAATAAGTTTATGGGTTTACACCCATTTCACAAAATCAACTTAGTGAAAGAATTTTGAATTTTGTATCATATACCTCAAAAATTACTGTAGTTACAGACCTGGGACCTATTTTATTCAATTTGTCTGCTCATTTTACATTTTATGCCTTACATATTTCAGTAAGGCTTCGTTTCTGTGGGGAATGTGAAACAAGGACAAAATCTATCGCCAACTATTACTCCCTAACGAAGCATTTCCGAATCTATGTTTATAAGAACTTTTGTCATTATTTTTGCTAGTGGAATCAGCTCAGAAAGTGCTCGGAACATTATGCAAATCACCCTGAATTTTCAATATTTTTTATTAAAGAATTTCCACAAAAAAGATGCAGTAACTCTTATGGTGAGACCTACTGTCGGGAGTGGTCTATGAGCACCAATCATGGTCCCAAAAGAACATGTTTTGGGGTGAGATTTTATATATGTGTTCACACTCTAACAGATTTTATGTCCGATTTGGTCCAAATCTGGAAAAGATGTTGGTTTTCTAAGTCGCTCGGTCGAGTTCGTTAGCTAAAAAATTCCGACAACTGGAAGCGTGTTTTTTAACTGGGAGTAATAATTTTTTGAGATTGTTCGTACTAGAATTAAACTTTTTTCAGGATTTATCTAAAACAAAGTAGAATATTATTCAAATTGATTTTTGACCCGACCTTATAGCCAGTCTGGTTCCCCCAAAATAGATCCAATCATAAAGTAATATAACAGTACCCAGTTAAAATACACGTCAAACTTAATTTTGGAAATTCAATCAACTCACGTCAGCGGTTCAACTGCGTGGTCGAATTATTTATATATATTTACTTAGTCTGCTTACATTTTCTCTTATTTACTGTTATTTATTAATTCATTTAAACTACATATTTCTATAATACAGCCGTGGAAACTGCATACGTTATAAGTTATACAGTAAATATATAATAAAACTCTATGTACTTACATCAGCATAGAACTCATCGTGTTCCGCAGACAAAACTACTTCTTTTAGTTCCTTGGATATTCCAGGCACATGACTAAGGTTCACTCGGTTGTTAGTGATAGTCAAAAGTTCATGTACCATAGCTTGGTAGTTCCACTAAAACATAAACAATTTCACAGATATAGCCTTCAAGTCTATTACACATTAAAAGTAAATGAATAGAACAAAGATCTGCGATGAAAAAACTGTATCAAATTTTATCAGTGATCCCAATAGTACTTTTTGTGCTGCTTACAGGAGAAATAATAACAAATTCATCACTCTTAATTTGCCCAAAAATCACACGCTAAGTTTACACTTTTAAAACTTTTCTAGCATACGTAATGTTTGATGTTAAAGTGCACTCCGAATGCAATTTAAACTCAATGCTACCTATTATACACATAACATTATCCTAATTTAAGGTAGAGCCATGATTTTTTAATTTGATATAAAGCTTTAACCCTTGTTCTGTCAAACTACTCAATTTGAGCACTAGTGGGGGCGTCGCACTTGAAATAGGTCAACTTTGACAACTATAATTGTATTGAATATTTCACCCACTAAAAATCATCAATCATAAACCATTGGAAAGGAAATGATTTAAACTTTAATTTTTGTATTTACACATTTTTTCTAAAACGTGTATTTACATATGTAATCATTGTTTTAAAATTGTTGTTTTCTGTAAATGTTGCTGCGCGTGAATCACAAAGCAATTATACTCAACTTTCCCACGTCTCTAAAGCTCAATGGCATTCAACAGAAATATTTTGACCAATAATATAAAGAAACCATCGGATTCGTCAAAATTTTATCTTTCTAAAACTGCCTTCCAATCAGACGTCACTCTTACATTTTCGAAAATACAAAGGTTTCAGTAAACCCTTGCAATGCTACAATTTTAAACCAATGAAAAAGCACATTTTGCATTGGAGATAACGCCTACAATTCTTTGAGTTAGTATTTATGTCTTTATACCATTTCGTAGGAAAAATTTTGTTTGGTGTAAATTAAACTAGATTTGACTGGTTAGATGTTATTCAAACAGCAGTGGAAAGTATAGACTCGTGTAAAATTTAAACCACTGCTTGAGATCGCAAAGCAAGGCGGTTTCCCACGCTCTTCAACAGTCATTTTTTGTACTCCCTTTATCCGCACGAGGTTTCATTTGTTTCATCTCATATTGTAATTCAAGTAAAGCTAAGTCAAATACTTTTATGAAATAATAATTTACAAGTTTACAGTTCAATTCTTCGATTTATTCTCTACACTTTATTATAATAATATTTCATTTTTGGGCAAAGGATATATTCCTAAATTACTATTTAAACTAGGCCTAGCTTTGTTGGCAGTCTTGTAGTAGGAACATAAAAACTGATGTTTTTAAAATAAGAAATTTGAAATTGATAAATATTTTTATACAGTTCTATTTAGAACTAGATTACAAAACTTTTTTTATATTTATGAAATAAATTACAAAAAAAATTACTTCTTTTTATGTAGGCCTAAAGTTGAACTTTTTCCTTTTGTTACTGAACATTTTTGTTTCTTGAGCTAATAACTTTGTAAATTTTACATCAATCATTTTTACTGCTATATATGAATTCTTTGAACTTGTTTCTACAAAAAAGTTATGGAACACTTTTGGATTGGTTTATAATTACTATATTTGGCGAATTTTTGAAAATATGTTTGCACACTCACCGAGATGGCTTGGTGTAGCAAAACATTAATACGTAGTATATGGAGAAAGTATTGTTTTCGTAAAAATGTTCGAATTTGAATTTTCTGTTTTGGTGCTCCCAGAACCCCCAAAAATTGTTTAGTTTAAAATGTTTTAATTGCAAAACATTAACACGGAGAGTTTAAGGTTAACAAATTTGATTAGGAAATATTGCACAGCTGCTGAGATATGTGTAGTATAGTTTATACATGTGAGTTTTAAAATAAAAGAACAAAGTATAATGTTTTAAACATATTTTTTTAAGATTTATGTTGCAGTAAGAAATATAATAGTGAGAGAAGGGAGGAAAGGCAAACTAGGCAATATGGCATTTTTTATATCTCCCTTTTCTCGCTTATACAATATATACAGAATAAGGTTAAGTGAAAACTAAGCAAGCTTCTTCTAACTACTCTTAGATAGTGCTGATATGTTTCTTTCTACTTGTAAATGCATTTATTTGTAGAGTAAGATTAACCTTAGAAGAGAAAGTAAGTAACTAAGAGTTGTTAATTTATCAGTTTTTTTTTTTTAAGACAAGCCTTAACCGAGTGGACAGCGTGGTATCTTCCTGATCAGAAGATCCCAGGTTCGTATCTCGGCGAGACCAGGTAGCTCTTTTCATATAAGTGGTTAGAGGGAAAGAGAGCGGAAATACAGCAAACAGTGGTTGGCTCGCTTCCAAGCTGATGAGATATGACTAGTTACCTGGACTCTCGATGGGATGTTTTCCATACTTTTACTAGAGTATATATATATTTTAAAACACTTCAAATGTCAACTTTTTGTGTTACAAGGATAGATTGGTATCATTTTTTTTATACTTAAATTTTGTTTTAAATATTGTGTGTGTTATATATGGTTGTAAACAGAAAATTTCAGAAAAAATAATCAAATTACAAACTGAAAATGTATCTGCTAGTTTTATTTAAACTTTTATGTAGTTAGCTAATAGTAAAATTAAAACAAACGTATAAAAATTGGATTTTTGGTCATTTTTCTTTTTATATTTTTTTGTAGACCTGTGATAATTTTATTCTGTCTATGAAAAATGTACACAGACCAAAATTGATCTATAGCACTTATTTTTATTGGTAGGTATAGGTATTGAGAATCGGGAATCGATTTTTCGAAGTATCGGTATCGAGAATCAAAAAATTTTATATAGACCCATCCTTAATTACAAACTTTATAAATTTAATGAGATGGTATGCATGATACAAACTTTATGGATTTAATGAGATGGGTGAGTTGAATCTTCAGCTTTCCTTTTTTTTCTTAAATTTCGTACCATTTCACTGTCTTACTTTTAAGTTCTAAAGATGTGGCTTAGTACAAACCTGACTTAGTAATGGTGTAATAGGATCGTCTCTTCTGTCTAGAATCAAAAGCAGCGGTGCTGGATCTGGGTGTCGAAATTCAAATAGCTTTTCTTCTTTTGACAATACTTCCTAAAAATTAGCATGATTGCACATAGATTAAACTTTGGATAGATATTGCTTACCGTCAAATATTAATTACTCCCTTAACTTTAATTTATTCATCTACTATTTAATTATATCTTGTCTCAATTATATTTTCTTATTGTTATTATCACGTCTTACTTTGTTTCTTATTATTCTTTTCAAATGTTCTTTACTTATTTAAAGCAATTAAACTTATTTTAAAAATCATATATGTTAGGCCTACAAGATGAAGAAAGCCTATATCAGTAATAACTTGCAATCTCTATTTACTTTAAAAGTTGAAGAAGTTATAGGCAGCACTAAAGCAATATCATGTACGAGCTAGCCCTGCCCCAGAAGAAGACGTGTACTGTAAGAGTGTCTATACAGCTTATACACAATCAAAAGTATACAATAAAATTATTTCACTTGCTTACCTACACAAACACCTGATTTAATTCTGTACACGGTAAATCTAATTCTGTTCTGGTACGATCTAACAAAATGTAGTTTTATTTTCTCTTTGTTAGAGGTTAAAAATGGAGGCCCATAAGACATGTACAAAGTTAAAACTTACCCTGACTTTATCTGCCAAACGTTTGGCCATTTCTGATGAAGCTTGATAACGAATAAATGGACATTTTTTCAGTGATAATAGAACAGAAGTGATTCCTTGAACACTTCTGGTCAGATGTGATGGGTTCCAAGTTAAGCCTGGAAAACATTTTTTACAGATAAGTACGTTCAGTTAAGGAAATATTTTAAAGTAACATGTGCGGAGATACAACAAACAATGGCATCAAAGTATTAGTCAACTGTATTATTATTTCTGGTTTCTAATGATGGATTGGTCACAACTTTTGTGGGATGGACCCACAACTTTTGTAATAATAATAATATAAATAATTAAGTAATTGTATAGGTTAGGTATACTACTTGAAGACAGAGCTTAACAAGGCTCTAAAGGACATAATGGTGTGGAGTGATGATAATAACATGGATATTAATGCAAATAAAACATACTAATAGCTCTTCTCACTTAATATAATATAATAATAATAATTGCATTTATTAATATTATCTATGACCATTGCAATAAACACCAATAACGCTTGTGAGACCAATGAGAGCTCGTCATTTGACGGAAGTAGAGTTGTAATAAAAATAACGCTATTCGTACATCAGCTGATTGTACCCATACGTTCCGGATGTTAGTGTGTTATTGTAACTAACCTCAAACGTGAGTTGACGCATTCCGCAAACATGAGTGATAGTGATGAATTTTGTTTAACTCCAGAGGAAATTAATACAAAAGCAAATTCGGCTCTGAACAATTTGTTGCCAGAAAAATCTAAATTTCGTTATGAAAAGGTTTATAACCAGTTTATGGAGTGGAAAACTAGAAATGGTGTTAGTTCGTTTTCCGAGAATGTTTTCATTGCGTATTTTGAGGAATTGGCCCAAGATAAGAAACCTAGTTCGCTTTGGTCTATTTATTCAATGATTAAATCTACAATCAACATCAAACATCAAATAGCCTGTATATTTTTGGTCGTAGATAAAGTAGTGTACGCAACGATTGTATTCAGCCTTTAAGCCACTCGTGAGATATTTAGAACACTCGCTTCGCTCGTGTTCCAACTTACATCTCACTCGTGGCTTAAAGGCCTTCATAATACAATCGTTGCGTAAACTACTATTAACATAAAATAAAACAAAAAATTCAATACTTCTATAACAACAGAAAATAAAAAACGTTAACCATACAAAAGTTTTTAGTTTAAAACAAAATTAGATAATTAAAACTATGCAAACTATAGCATGACCCTTATAATAGAAGTAGCGATTGCCTTATCTCCTACTCTAATACACAGTTCTTATTTACAATATTTGCTTACGTACTAAAACTTAAACTATATAATCAAAATTACAGATCCTTGTCCAAACAAACTCAAAACAAATGCTCCCAACTGTATTAAGATAAATACCCTATCTCAAACAAAGAAAAATACCTGAATGTTAATATATTGCCTAACAACTATTCATCATATTTGTGCGCAACAAAGCACTTACCCAAGCCACAACTGTTACAAAAATATATTATATTTCGTAGGACTAAATAAATTTATAGCCATATCACATACAAAACATACTGCATTTTTTCTAAACTTATTCTAAACAAACAAAAAGAAAAATGTAACATTTCAGCAACTTAAAAAATCTATCTTATAACAATTACAATCGACAAGCAAGCACGTAAGCATACCCAGTTCCTCCCCTACCCATGAAAAAAAGCAGGTATACAAATACATGAGAAGACATACATATAAACTGCAGTAGATCACTGATATTTATTCAAAACTAATAATTAAACTCTATTATCAAATTATCTCTGATATTCTTACTCTCCCAGATGTAATTTACCAACTGATGCCAGTTTTTTCCGTCTAAATACTCTATTACTTCTCGCCGTGACAACAAAACATTACCTAGCTACCTGCGTCTTATACTTGCAAGGACAGCGCAACTTCCTATAAAATACTCTACATTTTCATCTTCTCCTGAGTTACACAATGAGCACGTAAAAGTAGTTCTTTGGGGTCTAAAATTTAACATTAGTTGTCCAGCTCTAGCTCTCATAATTGTACTTATAAACCCTCGACCATGGTTATCAACTATATATGATTTATCCGCTAAATTATATGACAGATCTTTATAAAGTGTATTAAACTGCACCATGTTTGCTCTTTCTATCCACTTTAAGTGTTCTTCTTCCCTAATACTCGCAGATATCATTTCTAGCTTTACATGCCATGTGCCTCTTTCCTTATTTTCATACTGAAATTTATAATTAATTCGTTCCCCTAATTTTTCCCAGATACTAAACCACCCAACCTTATCCTTAATTGATTGTAATGCTAAACGTTTCGTCAGCCTAACATCTGGCAATTCAAGAATTTTTAATATGTACTTATAATGTAACTTGTAACTTAATAAAAACAAGAGAAAATGCCAGCAAAGATCAAAACCTGCTTCCAGGTATATCGCGTAAGTTGGTGTAGAGGCAGGTAATCCAAGTATTCTCTTTATAGCAAACCTTTGAAATCCTTCTAACACTTCTAGCCGTACAAAACCCCAAACCTGAGCCCCGTACCCTATTATCGCTCTACAAATCGCATTGTAAACTGTCCACTTTGCAGAAACCGGTACGTTATTTATCACAAAAAATCACTATAGAGGTTATTGAGGGCAAATTTTGCTGTCGTTACCTTTGCCCGTGCAAGAGCACAGAAGCTCAGAGTGGGCTTCAATGTAATTCCTAGCTCTTCTCACTTAAGTCCAAGATCAAGGACGTCAATTTGAGAATTCATAACAAAAATATCCAGAAAAGTACAGAGACAACATATCTCGGGATCACTTTGGATAACAAACTTACTGTCATGCTCATGCTCAGAGAATCTACTCTAAAGTTTCACAAAAATCTAATATTTTTTAAGCAGAACCACTGGGCGCCGGCAAAGGTACCAATAAATTTTTCCCTTTTCATAAAACTGTTAGCAGTAAAGTTGGTTTGTTAATTTAAAAGGGAAAATAACAACAATAACAGAGCTAATAAAACTTTTAAAAAAAACATTTTCAACCGAAATTGAACATAAAACATGAGGTCCATTGATTATTATTAGTACGTTACTAATAGTCCTCTTACGATAAGTGTGCCCGCGCCCTTATCAACTTTGGTTAGCGGTGTTCCTCGCTATCGCAGAATGTTGTGTAGGCGCTGCGTCTCTGCGTGCGTTGCAATCCAGAATTAATTCTTTGCGTTAATCACAGAATTTTAATTAAAAATCTAGAAAAGTTCACTTTTTTTTAAACTTTAAAGTTGTTTTAGTTTTACAACCTCTAATGTGCTAGATCTACATAGTTATTCAGATGTATTCAGTTAAATGTACTTATTTATTTTATTTTTACAACATCATACAGTATTTTCATTTTGTATTTGTTTACATTGATTTTACTTTGAAAATTCCCTTTATAGTCCTATTCAAAAAATCAAATTTTTTGTTACACAATACAATAAAAATAAGAAGAATAAATCAAATGAATAAACAAATAGCATATACAAAAACTATTTAATAATGTTTTGGAAATTTTTTTTATAAAATAACTAAAAAGCATGATTTTTGTTTTGATGCTTTTACCATAGAAATTAGCTTAAAAACTCGTTTTAGGCAGACTATTTTACCAAAAAATTCCAGTGCGAGATTCCTAGATCCCCGAGGGTACAGGTCTGCACGGGCACAGAAATATGGTCAGGCTGGCTATGTCTTTAAGGTCTGGCCAGAGTTAAATGGGGAGGATCTCTGGATCTTCTAAATGAGTCTTATAAGTCATACATAAAACCTTGCTTAACTTATTTATGGAGGGGAAATTCTAGCAACTGCCAACAGAATTAGAATTAAGTCAGAACAATAAATTATAATTAAGTCAGAATAACTATGTACGTCTTATTGCTGGTGCAGTACGCACATCTCCAATACCTGCAGGGTTTAATACGGCCTGCTTTAACATTCCATTGGAGGAAGATTTCAACATAAGGGCACATATTTTGTATGAAAAGCTGATACAAAAAGAACATGATAACCCATGGATAATAGGACCTCCTCCAAAGCAAATGCTAAAAACTCAGACCAGCTCTAAACAATTAATTATCTTTAACAGAATAAACAAAGGGAAAGCGAACAACCTCCTCAATTGGTAGACCCGGTGGACTTCATAAATTTGAAAATTTCCTTGGATCTGCTCGAACCAGTAAGCAAGAAGTCTGATACGCCAGGGAAAATATCTCAAATTGCTTTAGAAACCTTGTATCAGCGATACCATTCAGGCTCCTGGATACGGATCTAGAATGGAGAAGAATCAGGAGCTGGAATATATTGTAGCCACTTCTTGCGTTACTTTGCTTAAAGTAGCAACTTTACAGCTCTTGAGGCAGAATTGGAAGCCATAAATGAAACCCTTTAACAGCTGATTGTGAACATGAATTTAGTTGTCGTGGTGGACTCAAAATCATCTCTGCAAGCAATAGCCAATAATGATAACCTAAAAAGCACAGTCATCAGAATATCAGACAAAATTGTAAGAAATAATATCCTAATTCAGTGGGTTCCTGCTTATGTGGGTTTGCGGGGGAGTGAGACTGCAGATGACGAAGAGAGGAACAAAAATTATCCAGAAACCAGCAAGTGCCCTAACGTTTCAAGCAATTATAAGAAAATTAAAAACAACCTCACAACAGAAATTTGTTAATGAAATAAAAGATAAACTGCACGGCAAAGATTATGATCAGTTTTAGCTTTTTAAAGAAAATACAACATTCCACATCATATATCTGTAGCAAATTTCCGACTAGTTACAGGTCACGATTGTCTTGCTATACATCTCTACAAAATTAAGTTACTAACCTCTGACAAGTGCACAATTTGTTCACAAGATATGTGTGTTATGAACAAGGACCACCTACTGATCTGCCTGGGTAAGGACAGAGAGAAACAAGGACAAGGGACTTTATTGGGAGGCAAGATCCAAGATGGTGTGAGCCAAAAGGGGCCATTGGAACAGCTAACTAGGTTAGGTATGTATCCACACTGACAGTGGGCATGCTATATTGGCCAATAAACATTTTGCTGAAGTCAGAGTTTAGAGTAAAAAAGGAGAAGGGACGCTGGTTGTAAGGAACCAACAAAGTAATAGTTTTAGTAAACGCGCTCGTGAATGGACTCACATTATTAGAAGGGTGAGATTCTTGCCTTCGGCTTGATGTTAGTTTAGTAATAGTAAGATAAGGACCAGCAGAATAAATTAGAATAGTTCACTAAACAAAGTTAAACTATTCCACTTTTACCAACTTATTTAAAGAATCTTTCTCCATTATCACCATCCTGACAATGTACAAGGATATATATTATATAATATCTTCTCTATATAATATGTACAACCTTCTATCTTCTGTATATATTATGAACAACCTTCTATCTTCTCTATATATTACCAACCAAAGAAACCTATCTCCCCTACGGGGGAATTAAGATTGTCAGGAATAGGTTATGTTTATATACCTTGCTGCGCTTGTGCGGTAACATTTCCTTTCAGGGCGACAAAGTGATACTTTCCACTCTTAAGACACAAATAACTATTGAATAAACATCCATTACTTACCTTGCGCACAAGTAGAGATGTTGAGTGAAAACAAATGTGGACTGACAGCCAAATAGTCACCATAAAACTCTTGTACTTCTCTAACCACTTCTAGTTCATCACTTTCAGCCAGAGCTTTAATGTCAGCTTTTGCGATGATGTTACTGAAATCTGTAAAAGATTTCATTGTTTAACATTTTTTTAAATAAAACAAATACGTATTTCAATAAAGTTAATCAAAATCCAAAATTAGTTACTTTTTCACACTGCAAAAAGTTTTAGCCCTTAGGTGAGCGTGAGGTATGTACTTTAACTCCCAGGCAGGTAAACTTTGTGGTAAAAATAAAGAATTTGACAACCTTGCCGTCCTGCTCAGTTAATTCCTAGAGTTTTATGACTCGTCTACTTGACTTGTTGTTTTAAGTTTTATTCATTTCTGTCAGCCGTACAGTCGCTTCAAAGACTGCTGGGGTGTGTTTAACAAACCGCCAATTTTAAGATTATCAGCAAAATATCCGAAAAAAGGTAAGAGGCAATAAGGAAAATATATTTATTCTTTAAGTTTTTGTCTGAAACAAAGTTTAAAATGTTAATTACACAAACATTGTTCCTTTTTACAAATTTTACCATGAGTTTTAAGTTTTTCCACTGGGGTTTTTTTACTCACAGCACACTAGCGTTATGAATAAAGGTGCGCCCAATTAAGTATTAGGGAGCACAAATTTTAAAGGAAAAAAGACTACATTGATGTAGATTAATGTCATTGATTTAAAAAATTTAATTTAGGAAACATATGATATATTTAATTTATTATGATATATTTTAAAACAAATTAAGGAATAATTACTTAAAGAGTCAAGCAGATTCTATAGATTCATTAATTATATTATATAAATAATTATGTTCATACCAACTATGTTTACTTATTGTGGAATGTTCCAATGTTATTTACACTGTGATCTATCACAGAAATTACAGTTTAAGGGATCTGATAGGTCACCTGGCTATATTACAAGAACTTCAGGGGCTCATGGTGGATCTTATGGTGTCAGATGCTATGAAAAGTCCACTAATCTTTAACCGTTGCCTCATGGTAATGATCGATGGTCTCCAGCAGGCAGGAAGTGCTGGACCTGGACCAGGTAAAAGCACACAAGAGTGGGTATACAGATGACTCCAAAATTACCAGTGGAGATGGAGTAGGAGTTTATAGTGCTATGTGCAGCTTATCTAGGGCTATGGGCTCTTTACCATCGGTTTTTCAGGCACAGGTCGTTGCGATTGAGCTCTGCGCCAGAGAAATCCTCCAAAGAGGGATTAAGGTAGCTAGGATTGATATCCTTTCTGATAGCAAAGCCGCCTTGAAGGCGCTGGAATCATTCACCTTTGAATCAAGGATAGTTTTTGACTGCTTCCAAGTAGAAAATGAAATGGTAAGACGTAATTAAGTTACTCTTAAATGGGTGCCTGGCCATGTAGGCATAAAGAGTGACGAGACGGTGGATCACCTTGCTAGAGTTGGGGCCAAAAAGCTCTTCTTTGGCTCAGATCCCTTCTGTGGGAGGCCCAAGAGCCACCAAAAAAATGATGTCAAAATCTTGACGGAGAAAAGTTGTTCCTCACATTGGAATGATTCTCCTAGTCTTAGGCAGGCTAAAATGCTCATCTGTCTCTGTAAGTCGAAAGATCAAAAGCTTTTTATTGATGGGCAGAAACAATCTTAGATGGATTGTAGGAATCTTACTGGTCACTTTCCAGCCAAATACCACCTCAAAAAAATCGAGCTGGTTTCGGAAGACTTCTGTCAGTTCTGCTCCCTTGGGATTGAATCGGCTCAACACCAGGTGTGCAATTGCGAGGCCCTCGCACGTAGGAAGGGTACTCGAAAGAGCTTTCGTTAGCCCAGAAGAGGTCTATGGTATTGATCACATGACTCTCCTTGGTTTTATATGAGACCTGGGAGATACGGAACCCATCTAGCAGACAGTTTATGAAATCCAAGGTCGACTATCACTATTTGTTGGGCTCTCCCATAACTAATGTTCATTTCCTTGGCTATTTTCTTAAGGGTTATGCTTCTATCAGCCTCTTTGAGATTCTGAATCACCTCGATGTTGCCTTCGGTAACACTTGTCCTTGCCCGAATCGTTGCTCTGATTCTTTCTCTTCTTTCAGAGAACTTCTTATGTCAGGCAAAGACATGGGTTCTTCACAAGTTGTCCCCGAACGGGGCCTGCAAGCTCTGTAAAATTTCGGTTAGTTATGCCTTTGTTAGTTAAAAAATTAATCATAATTTGTTGCTCCACGGAGACATGCACTGCTCACTCACTATTCTTTAACACTAAAGTGACCTGACCAGGTTGGGGTTCTGTTTAGGCCTACTCACTCCTTAACAGCCCCAGCTACCTGTTCTCGGACCTCTGACCCCTTTAAAATTTAAACAAAAATCACTTCCATTAATATTTGATTTACCTAGGTGGCAATGATAACCTACAAGGTTTTCTACAAATTTCCGAGCAAAAAATACAACAGTAATCGTTTGATTTGCAGCATTACAGTATGTAAAATGGACAAGAAACATATAGGCCTACATTTTACTTACTAATAAAAAATATCTGAACTTACAAATGTAATAAACTCCATATTTTGGATTTCTTAATTCTTTTGAAAGCAATGCAACATTTTCTTTGGTAGGACGAAGAAAAGCTATACACTTTAAGTGCTTCATTGTTTCTAAAACACCTCCTGAATCCAGACGTTCAAAAAGATACACTTCTTTTTGAAGAATTTCAGATTGGCTGTAAACCATACTCACAATGCTTGTCTGAAACATAAACAGTAGTGGCAAAATGAAACATTATATTTGAATTGCTTTTAAAAATCAAGCACTCGGTAAATTTAATTTGGCTTTCACTAAGTCAACAGTTCAGCTACAAAAAAAAAACAGCTTTTAAAAACCAGACAATTTACAATGCAAAAGAATAAAAACCAGAGAATTTACAATACATTATATTAGGCCTACTATTATAACGTCAATTACTATTATTATAATCAGAGGCAGATTAATTAGAAACACACCAGAAAAACATCATTAAAAAAATACAATTTAAAACAACAAACATTATTTAGGCCTACCTTACTATGCAGTGGAGATTTTTAACTCGGTAGGCTAAATGTGTAAAATTATAAGTACCTCAATACGGGAACATTTACTTGAAACATATTGGAACTAGGGACTATAAGTTAGAACTTCAAACTATATATTTTTTTTAGGGTGAATTTATTTTTCCGGACCTTTACTCATATTAATTTATTGTTATAATACATAAATACGAAACATATGTCAATATGGGAAGATTTGCTTCTGACAAAATAATAGTAAACAATTATTTACCTATTGAAATCTAACTGTCAACTATACTGCGAGATTTCCAGCCGTCATACTTGGAATTATTTCCTTTGAGGAAGGAAAGAGTTAAACTTAATTAGCTACCGATTTTAAGTTATTCAGCCATTGGTTTTGTGGGCGCAAGTTTACTATTCGACCCTAGGCTAACCTACGGCAAGTTCAGAAATGCAAGAATAATAATTTTAAAAAAACCTAAAAGATTCTAACCTATAGTATTTAGGTCTAGTCACAGTATGTTTACCTGTATTCAACATTAAAAAGTAGAATGTAAAACGTCGTTGTCTACAAAAATATTAGGCTAGGGTCGAATAGTAAACTTACGCCAGTTTTGCGATACGGTACAACTAAAGTACCGTAGAGAATTTTGGTGTGTAGCTTACTGGTTGGCAACTCAGCTGTAATAGAACAAGTAGGTGGTATACTAAATATTTGCCAAAATAGCAGAAAGCAGCTTAAAGCAATTGTTTTACTGGTTGTGGAGTCTACTCGCAATAGAACCATTCAAGCAGTTAAACTCTATTCGTAGGAGCAGTAAATTACTTGAATAGAGAACGCGTCCGAATTCTTTTTATAGGGCTAGACATTAAGATTAGGTACAGTTCTGCTAATGTCAATTGAAAAGGTATTGATAGCTAAATTGCAGTAGCCTATTTATCCTAACCTATATAATGCCGAACAATAAATACAAAACCTGTACCTAACTAACAGTTACCAGTAACATCAATGGAGTGTCTAAACAAATTTGTTGATTGGAATTGTAGGTTAGAGCCAATCTTTTATAAGAAAAATACAAATTTAAATCCTAACCAAATATTCTTACCGTTTGTTTATCCATCAATAATATTTTCATTCCAGGACCACTCTCTTCTGTCATCTTTGTTATATATAATTTAACAGCCGTAACAACGTTCATATTTAATATTATTACCGTCCCACTATTTATTACACACAGCTATTTATTACTGTGAAGTGTACACTAAATCAGCATCAGCTGTAGAAATACTTTAATTCAAACATGGATGTCATGGAAATGGAATACTGACATTTCGCTACCATCCTTTGAAGCAAAAATATCCCTACCCTTATACAGTCCGCGAGAGTTAAGGAGTCCACTGAGCTCTGGTATTTTCAAACAATTGCAGGCCCTTCTCAATTTCTCATTCTTTCTATAGACTTGATAGAGTACGGACCTGTTGCAGGTAGTTTTGTGAGATGCTTTCACAATGTGGTTTTTAGCGGTAGTTGAGGTTTAATTACCATTAAATAATGTTTCAACGAAAGTAGAGACAGTGCCGTGCACTTTTTATAAGACAATGTAAGTTTGTGCGTGATGTAGTACAAAAGAATCAACTTTGAAAGTTTTGAGTAATGGCGTGGTGTGATTCCTGTGATTTGAACATTTTCACATAAGAATCTTTCAACGAGTGTTCCAGTGAATCAAATACGACAAGGCTAGAGTGCAACGAACTAAAAAATAATGGGGTTTTTGTTTTTAAATTGATTTCAAAAGTGTTGTAAGTTTTTTTCTCTTTTTTCAAATTCATTTCAAAAGTGCACTATAAAATAAAGATACGTAAGTAATAATTTAACCCTGGAGAGACACACTGGGGTGTATCACACCCCAGTCAATACACACCCCAGTCATTCTTTTTTTGTTTATATCCACACCAGGTTTGAGGCAGGGAAATTTTAACCTCCATGTAAATTAAGTTGGTAGCCTTGGCTATCAATGCCAGTACAGCTCCAAGGTCTCTAGATAGAAGAGGTTACCTCATTCGGGAAATATCAAAAAAAGTGGAGTGGGGGCTGTGACGTAGTTATTAGTATACCTAGACAGTGATCAAAGCTCTGTCGTTTACGTTTATACGCGTTACTCATTATTTGTGAATGTTTGACGGCTTGTGTTTTTTGTTTAAACTTAAACTTTTTTTAAATTAGTGTATATAAAGTGTTTTAGAAGTGTAGGTAGAAGAAATATATTATTTAGGCCTACAATGGATAGAAAATCAATAAATAAACCTAAAGATGGTTCCATTTGTGCGGTTGCAACTTGCAAATATTATTATGCAAAAGCAAAATTAGCAAATAAGTAGTTACCATGCTAAATATTTCTCATTTTATTATTTAAAAAAATATAAATTAAAATTTGTTAGATCGTATTTTTATTTATTATTACAAACTAGTCGACCCGCAATGCTTCCCTATTGCTTAATTTAATTTTAAGGGTACCTAGTTATCCCACTGACTTAATAATCAAATTGCAAATAGTTTTGTATTCTCTTAAAAATACCTTAATATTACATAATTTTAGGTTTACAGCTTGTAGGAAGGTAGTTTAATTTGTATTTATTTTATAGGGGTAGCAACCCCATTTCAACACTTTTTCGAGACTTCGGCCACAGAGAATATAAGTAATACTCTGTAATATATTACTTTTACTCTGTGCTTCGGCTCGTCCGGACAGAACACACGAATTGAAAGAAAATTAAAGTTAAACATTAGTTTTTATTTGTTACATTTAGTTCAAAAAAATAAGTTAAAACATTACCCCACACTGTATTTACGTTACCCCACACAAAAATGTCTTTTCATAAAAACCTAATTCGGACTATTACGAACATTTTAAAACAAAAAATAGCAAAATCGGTCCAGTCGTTCTCAAGTGATGCTTACCAACGAATAGCATTTAATTTTTATTATATAGATTAAAATGATTGTATTATCGTGATTGCATTTTTTTCTTTTTTATTTTGTAAAATATATTAAATACAATTTTAATGACTGCTTTTTAGTTATATGATTTAAAAATGTATTACCAAGATAGCTTTTTATTTTAAATTTTAGTCAGTAAAAATATAAATTAAAATTTGTAGATTACCGTATACTTTTGTTATTATTGTAAATTGCAAATTAATGACATAAACATAATGTTTTTGAAAAGGTTAAGATATATTCTTACAATTACAAATGTTGAAATGTGTAACTAAGTATCATTTAAAAAAACTGCAACCCCAAAAATAGTTTAATACATCTATTTTTAAAAAAAATGAGGTGATTTGTACGACAAAACATACATCTTTCATGGTAGCGCGGTGTTTTTATACTATAATGACGTCATTGGACAGGGAACGGGTCGAGGGGTTTGAGTTTGTTTACATGACTATGAGGTAACCTTTCCTATCTAGAGACCTTGGTACAGTACAGCTCCTGGTCAGTTCTGTGTCATCTGCTGAACAATAAGGTTAGATATGTGTTGTGGGTTGTGGGGTTCATTACACCCCAGTGTGTCTCTCGCGTTGCGGTTGTGGGGTTATTTTCACCCCAGTGTGTCTTTCGTGTCTTTATTTTGTTAATAGTTTGATTTTTTATTTTATAGTGTTCTCTTAATTTATTATAAGTAAAATTTGTACAAAATGGATTTAGGGAGTGACGCAATTAGGGACTTGCTTTGTGAAGATGAGGATAGTGATTTAAGCGACTTTGGAGGTGATGATACGGATGACGATCCGGACTTCGTACTTGAGGAATCTCAAGTGTCTGATGAAGAGGTTGCTGATAAAAATGCTGTTCCCGAGCCCATCCAGCAAATTCCAGACCCGGAGGCAAACAGAGACCAAGGAGATAGGCAAAGCGGAGGACCTAGACTTCTGAATGTTTCTTTACCCCTTCAGCGTGTTAGGAATGTAGCAAATCGCATTGGGAAGAATGGACATTTGTGGAGTGTAGTGGAACCTGAGAGAAGAGGCCGTCCCCAAGCCACAAACCTGGTAATTCATTTGCCTGGTGCAAAAGGACAAGCAAGAAATGTAAGTAGGCCCTTAGAGTCATGGAATCTACTTATTGATAATGCGATTTTATCAGAAATAACACTTAGAACAAATGAGCAAATAGTTAGGGCTAATCAAAAAACTCAAAATAAGCAAAGTTACCATGGTAATACATCTGAAAATGAAGTGTTAGCATTCATTGGGTTGTTATACCTTTCTGGGGTTCAAAAAAACTGCCATAGAAATTTGGAGGAACTCTGGTCTGTTACATTCGGAAGCTCAATCTACCGAGCAACCATGAGTTTGAACACATTCAAATTTTTAGGGCAGTGCCTAAGGTTTGATGACAGGAATACCAGACAAGCTAGGAGAGAATCAGTTAAATTTGCCCCTATACGTAATATCTGGGAGAAATTTGTCGACAATTCAAAATTATTTTATACTCCATCGGAATATTGCACAGTGGATGAACAGTTACTAGGATTCAGGGGACGTTGCCCATTCCGTGTTTATATGAGGAGTAAACCGGACAAATACGGTATCAAAATTATAATGATGAATGATGCTAAAACCTATTATATGGTGAATACTACACCTTATGTGGGGAAGTTTAAACCCCCAAACAACGAACAAGTTCCTTCATACCACGTAAGAACGTTGAGTGAACCTATTCACAATACCAATAGAAATTTAACAGTAGATAATTGGTTTTCTTCTGTGCCTTTGTTTTGTACAATGCTTCATGAATATAAGCTGACTATGGTAGGAACATTAAGGTCAAATAAACCAGAACTACCACCTTCCTTTATTGCGAAAAAATCAGAAGGAACTTCACTGTTTGCATTTGATTCAGATAACATGCTAGTCTCCCATTCTCCAAATAAAAATAAAAATGTATTGTTACTATCCACCATGCATAGAACCAAGGAAATAGATGAAGAAACCAACAAACCCTCAGTAATACTGTTTTACAACTCGACTAAAGGTGGAACAGATTCATTTGACCAGCTATGTCATACCTACTCTGTGGCTCGAGTCTCCAACCGCTGGCCACTTCGTGTCTGGTATGGAATACTGGACCAAAGTGCTATAAATGCAATGATTATATACAACTGTAGAGAAGAAAATAAAAAAATGAAAAGGAGAAGTTTTCTTCAAGAACTGGCTCTTTCCATGGTGAAGCCTTTCCTCCAATCCAGATTAGAAGTAGCTACCCTTAGGCGCAGTATCCGTATCATGATTTGTGACATCTTAGGCGTTCCTAATCAACAAGACCAAAGGCCAGCAGTAGGACAACCACGACAACAGAGAAGATGTAGTTTCTGTCCTCGTAACCGTGTCAGAAAAACAAAGAATGTCTGCACCTCATGCCACAGAAGTATGTGTGACGAACACAGGGCTACACTTTGCAATGAGTGCATAGACTGAAAAAGTATCAGAAAAAGGTGGCTGGCTAAGAAAACCTATTGTATATATTTGTGAATTTAATATTTTCTTATAAAATACATTTTGTTACTTGGATGATATGCCTTTTACTACCCTTAATTCCCATTAGGAAAAAAAATTGAAATTATTTTGTATATGTATAACAAATTGTACATGTTTTTGGGATGCATTTATAATTAATTCAGTAAATATACTAAATTATTATTATTATTTTTTTTTTACTAAAATGTGTTAAATAGGATGTACAAATATTGGAAATATCGTTAAAACTACAAGAAGTTAAACAAATAGGAAAATAATAAATCTGGGGTGCTATACACCCCAGTGTGTCTTTCACGTTGTCAGTAACCAATTGTGTCCCTCCAGGGTTAAGTTTAACTAAGTCTGCATTTGAATATTTTAATAATATAAGTTGTTATAGATTTAGAATGAAAAGGTTAATAATTAGTATGTATGCTTGAGTGTCTGAGTTTGGTAAGCGTGGTAATGATTTGCCAATATAATTTATTCATTTATTTGTATGTTTTAACAAACTAAAAAATGATGCATTAAAATATTAATGCCAACTACTATGCTTTCTTAATTTGAGTTTTTTCCTTCCCAGAAGTACTTTATGGTAAATCGAACCTTGCAATTAGAAAATTAACTTCAGTGTATTTTATAAGTAATATAAAATGGCGTCGGTCGTTGGTGGAGGTGATACGTTTGGCGGTAAAGGTTTCTATGTGCAGAGACATAGATGCCAAGCTTCCAGACGAGTCCATTTTGTATCCAACTAACTGTACGCACAGATGTGATAAATTAATGCGTAACAGAGATTTGATAGTCAACTGTGATAGACACAGATCTAACTACAACATAACCTAACTTCAATTTTGGGGTTATGTTTGATTGTTTTTGTTATGATTAAGGGAATAATGTGTTGTAATATTTTGAATTAATAATTAAATAAGTAAAGTATATGGATTGAAGGTAGGATATTATAAATAATTGTTACGCAGTAATGGTTATTTTTTTAAATTAAAATCAACTTAGAAATAATTTATCAAAATTTTATTTATTTATTTTTTTATTTTTCTATTAATAAATTTGTTTGTAAACGGCTTGTGTAAGCACAGCACGTTACAAAGCATTGCCGGGTCAGCTAAGTATATTGTGTCGTATGTGTTGAATGATGCCAGTATACTGTTAATATCGAAATAATATACTAAGGTCTTAGTTTGTTCTTCACCTTATTGTATTGTCTTATGTGTATTACATGTTATGTGTATCAAAAAAAAAAAAAAAATTGTTAAGTATAACGAAAATTTTTGACACAATTTTTAATAATATTCCTAAATTCATTAGGACTGTAATTTTCAATTATAACAAAGCCCACTAAAGAATACTGTTGAGGGACGGGATTGTGCGATGTTGTCACGTTCTTCCCACGCTTCTGACTGCGGCTGACTCAACGCATTTATAATTCTTTTAAACTGTGTGATCAAGCCTCTAGCGATAAATACCAGGAGTGTTCGAGGCTAGTAGATATGGCAACGCTGTGCGCCCATCCTATTTGCCACGCAACGGTATTCTTTAGTGGGCTTTGATATAGTAAGTTAGTAAGGGTAATTTTAAGACTTAAAGTTACATTAAACAAATCATAGCAATTTTTATATTTTTTATCTTAAGGGGTGACTTTTATAAGGATTGAAGTGTTTATAAAAAACAACAAATTTTATATCACCAGTGAAATATTCCTAATGCAATATAAATGCACTTTTAAACAATTTTTAATTTAAAAAAATTTGTTGAAATTATTTTTTAATAATTAATTTTTTTAGGTGGTGATTTATAAGGATTGAATCGTCTCACAAATAATAATTTCATTCAAATAAAATACAATTCAAATTTAATATGATGCAACTTTTAAACTATTATTTCAAGTTATTATTTCCATATCTTAAAACCAGTTTTGAAAATTACTACCCTCAGGGGATAATTTACAAGGGTTGAATGTTTTTGATTAATCATAAACTTGTTTGAGAATGTCAAGAGATCTACAAATAATTAATTTAAACTTTATTTTAACCAATTACATGACAGAATCTATGATTTTTCAATTTTTTTGCAATAAGGGGTAGTTTTCACCCCTAAAAAATGAAAAGCCCAGTTCGGCACAAGGTAGATTTTGAAGTAGATGGTAATTAAAGTAGAGTTTAAATCCAAATATTTACGAAAATCGATGTTAATTCCCAAAATTGCACAGCTTTACGGTTTTTTACCGCTGATGACTGGACTATTTTTCATTTTTGGTTTAGCGCAGTTGTGATAAAAGTATAAAGGTATTGCCACGCGCAAACCTCTCTTTTTCGGGATCGCAGGGTTTTCGCCCCACGTTCGGGAGCCACTTGCCACGCGCAAACCTCCCTACCCTTTTAATTTATTCATTAAACACAACCTTTTGTTGTTAACTTTACACTTTCCCTCATCAAATAACACCCAAGTGTTTTCAGGCCTTATTTGACGTTGTTCCGTTGTACTACCTACCCCGTTAGAACAATTTGAGAGGTTTGGCGAGGGCAAGAAAAGGAAAACTTTTTGTTTCCTATTCTTAAGTTTTTTAAATTTAAATTAGTTAGACCTTTTTTGTCTTTTGTGTAGTACACTAGCTCAATTCTAGACTCTTTTTCGGGATCGTTCCCTTTGGAGTTAAATTTGTAGTGATCCGTGAATAACTCACCTGCTGACTTAATTACACTAGAGCACTGAATGGTTTTAGGATTAATTTGGTTGGATTTGTAAATTATATATTCAAAAATTTTCTACTGAAAACTCAAAAACGATTTATTTTTTAACATAAATCCATTAACTTTGAAACAACAAATTATTATTATCAAAAACACAATGAAATTTATTAATCTTTAACTTATAATTACATATATTGAAAAGTAGCAAAGTGATTAATTAGTTTATTAATTAAAATTTGTATATTAATGATTATATTATTTACATACGACGATTTGCCATTGTGAGTAATGAAATTTACTAAACGAGTTTACTTTATTCAATTTCCCCAGAATTTACTTGAATTTATTTATTTAATTTAATTTATTTATTATTTTGTAAAAAAGGGATTTATTTAAAATTATAAGTAACAATGATCGTTTGCCACTTACAGAACACAAGAAGTTCGACGCGTAATTCCTTCTGTCGATTTCCAGCGATTTAAAGTTGTTCTCCTTGGTCCCCAGAATGGTTTCTTCGGCTTACAGTTGTCTTCTCCTAGACTTAATTAAAGTTGTCCTCTCCCAGTTGATTGTAGTATCTTTTGGCAAGATAGGCCGTTTATATGGATATTCTTCTCCCGAAATTATCACGACCCGACTTAGCTTTAGGCCGGAGCTAGAAACGTAACGCACACCGATAACTGATCGCCCTTTGACTTTCTCTAAGTACCCTCGGAGCTTGGTCAGATGTCTACTCGTCGGCGTTCCGTGCTAAACTGATGTTAAAGGGGATGCAGGCTTCTATCGTCGACTTTTTACTTGTCAAACCAGCATCTTCCTCTATGTAACAAGAAATCCTGGTTTCTTGCTTTAGAAATATATTTTTTGGTCTTAATATATTTCCTGATTTATTTGATGAATTTTAGTGCCTTTATTTCCCATCGATTAGGCCTAATTTAATTATTGTCTTCATTTATTGAATTTCAATGTTTTGCTCTTCGTAGTGGATCCGGTGACGTCACTTCCCCTCGCAGCCTGGGCCTTGTGTGCCTGTATGAACTTGTCGATTGACAATTTTTGCATTGATTTCACCCAAACTCTATAACTTCTTTTTGCGTGGTCGGATTTTGATTTTGTTGACTTCTATGGATTGGTTGACGTTTTCTGGTTTCCCTGGAATTCGAATGGTGTTTCTACTCCTCTTCATTCTTGAGTTATAGACTTCGTTAATTTTGCTTGAATTTTGAAATTTATTTCCTGTAAATTTGAAATTTTCCATTTTTTCTTGCTTGTATCCTCTTCGGTTGGTCTTGAAACGCGTAAATCTGGTGTTGGTTTTTTGATAGCTTGTTTGGTTGTCTAGTTATTCAGCTTGATGTTACTCTAATTGGCTTCGTTTGGTTTTCGGCGTCTCATTCCCCCCCTTTAACGCTCTTTTCATATCTCACATGGCATTACAATTTATTACACATACATATACCCTATTTTATCAACATTTCCCTTTAATTAATCTCCCTTGTATTTATTTTGAATTAATAAAAATTTTTATTAATTTATTTTATCTTTACAAAACTATTTATTTATTTATATTGAACTTCGGCTTGATTATGCCCTATTATTTGACTCTATTAATTGCTATTTTTTATGATTTAATTACATTTGAACTTTATGAGTTATTAGCCTTTTTATGCCCAAGAATGACTTTACACTTTATTTTTAAGCTATAAAACTTTATAATTTTATATTTTTTATTACTTTATTTTCTTAACCCTTTTTAACTCTACAAATGACTCTACTTCGTTTTTGGATTTTATTCAAATTCTGCAAAATCGATTTGTTTACGCTTACATTTTTGTCTATAACTTTTTAACAAATTATCATAACAAAATTATTTTTATTACTCCTTGCTTATTTAATTCTCCTTTTAACATAAATCTAATAATAACAACTTTTTTTTATAAAATTACAAACCCCTATCTTTCAATGCTAATTCATTTCTACCAAATTTAGACAAGACTGGACAAGTCAATTCCTGTCAGGTCCTGCAAGGTTTTGGCTTGGTCTTGTCGCTAATGCATACGTCATAGTCTGCACTTATTTAACCAACACAATTTCAAAAACTATTACTAAATACTATTTTCACATTGGAAACTACTTTTTTATCTTAATTTTGGGCTTTTCTGACACCCTTTGGCTTTAATCCTTTGTTATATTGACTTTGAATTTATTTTAGTTAATGTAATTAATTAACCCCAATTGGATCGGTCGATTGG
>JAGFPH010000643.1:173014-192048 GCA_018207615.1 Philaenus spumarius
GAACATACAATAGCGAATGCCAGTGAAAGAAATTAACGCCCGAACATAATTAGCGCAAATTTTATTAAATAATGTCATTAAAACATCATTTAAGTACCACAGTGTACGTCCGCGAAAGAAATCGATTTTATAAATGGCTTGGACAAATGATTACTGTATAGGCTAGGTTAGGCGGAGATTTCGTCTATCGAAGGATTGATTGTACATCAATTGTAGTTACTTTATTACAATTACAAAAACAAACTAAACACTTAATTATTTTTAAAAAAAGATACTGTGATTTTTATGTAGCAGACACTTTTTGAACTATATTTAGAGTTAAATCTTTGAAAACGGCTTGGCTAGTAGTCCTTTTCACGACCATAATACTGTATATTATATTACAGAGCCGTAACGAAACAAAACTGGAACGGTTGTGTTTAGAACATCTGTAGATTACGCCGACATCGGCAGGAAATATCGAGTCCTGCCAAAGTCGATGTTTGCAATATATTTTTTTAACAAAAACTTAGTTTTTTTTATTTTATTTATTTTCGGTAGGGATGGGTCGATACCAGATTTTTCGATTCCCGAATGTTCCCGACAACAGCTAGCTATATTATTACAGAATTATCTGTTACAATTAACCATTACCATTGGTGAAATAATATTTCAAATAAAATGACGAATGTCCGCAAAAGAATACGACGTCCGAATATTATTAGCACTAATTTTATAAAACGCGGCATTCAAACGCAATTTAATATACAACAGCATATGCCCGCGAAAAACCCTACTACCGAAAACAATGAAATGTCCGCATAAGAAAATATAATTAACCTAGTCCAATTTAATAAATACAGTGTAAAATATTTAAAATACAATAGCGAATGTCTATGGAAGAAATTAACGCTTAAACACAATTAGCAGAACCTTAATTTTATGAAATATCGGCGTTAAGACGTAATTTAATATACTACAGTGAGTTTTCAAGAAAGATAACGAAACCTGAATACAATTAGGTAAAACGTATGAAATATCAGGGATAAAAAATAATTTAAGTTCCACAGTGAATGTCCGCAAAAAAATCGATGCCCGAATACAATTAATTATTTGTGCCAATTTTATGAACTACCTTTGTTGAAATAGTATTTAAAATAAAATCACGAATGTCCGCGAAAGAACATGACGTCCGAATATTATCAGCACTAATTTTATAAAACGCCGGCGTTAAAACTTAATTTAAATTACAACGGCTAAGGTCAACGAAAATGTTATTTTCACGATACTACTGGATTATCAGTTGCTTTTCTGGAATGCGTTGCAATTTAAAATAAAACAAGTTTTTAATTATTCGGAATTCGATTCGGTATATTTTTTTACGATTGACCAGGATTGCGTTAACGCTCGGAATATTTTCAATTCGGATGAGTTCAGAAATAATCGGAACTTCAATCGACGAAAATTTGATTCGACGGCGTCAGTTTAGTCCCGTTGAAGTCTGAACAACTTGTTAGAACAAAGTAATATCAAGTTAATAATGCTGTGTGTAAATAGTAAATATGTACAGTTTTAGTGTAGTGTTTTATTCATTTTTTTATTAAATTTAAATATTTTTCTTTTAGTTACCGCATTAGTTAATAGTTAATACAGTAGAGCGTTGATTTTCCAAACGAATTGGGGCCGAGGGACTTCTGATAATCAATTTGTTTGGGTAATTAAATTTACTGTGTACTCACTTACGACTGACAGCAGAGGGCGGCCAAGCGCTCGGCTTACTCAACAGCGGCCGCTGTTCTGTTGAGCGCACAAACTCCCTGAAATTTACAACTCAGCTGATTATGCGAGTAAAAAACTTTAAATTCGGAATTACAAGCAGTACTGTAATGTACTTATTTATTTACAGTACATTTCCGCTTTCGGATAATTGACGTTCGGATAATCGACGCTCTACTGAATTAACATATTAATTTGATTAAATTTAGTTAGTTGAGGATATGTGGAAATTTAACCGGAGTAGGCTAGTCTTTTCAGCAATTGCATCGAAAGTGTAACAATATTTTATAATAGACGTTGAGAGTGATGGACTTTTTGTCTGTAATTTAATGTAGCTGAATACTTTTATTTAATTATCTGTACCGGTACATAACATACTTAATCATTTCAGTATTCAAATTAAATCTTATACTTTACTCTTAAATTCTTGTTAAATTCCTTGAATAATAAATGAACAGAGAACCGATTTGACTCTAGAACCGGGAACCGAAAAAAAAATGGAACGACCCATCCCTACTTTAAAGTTTAAATACTTTTGATACCGATCTACAAAAGGTGTTATTTTTTCATCACAGTAGACACCCTAATTCTATAAATAGACACGATAACAAACGAATCCATAAGGGGTTGACCTTGAGCCTACTAGATTTCTTGTGTACAAATAACAGCCTACGCATGAATAAAAATAAAACAAGAAGCGTTTACTTAACAAAGGAAACAATTGCATAAAACATTTTACTGGGGAAAATGTCTACATACATCAAATTAAGAATGTTTTACATTTTCCCTACTGATTTCCTTGTTTATAAGAGGGCTGAAACTCATATGAGCAGCTACTGCTGGCGTTCAGTTCATTGAAAGGATGTAATACAGCTATCCAGGGGTAGGACGTGGACCAACCAGCTCACCAGACACCGTGTGGTTGATATCACAAGAAGTAAGAAGTAAGTTCCCTACTGATATTTATTGTTAAATGCTGAATTGAGTTAAAATACAGAGAATGCGATAGCAAATACCGGAGATTACATTCACGGAGTCTCCGTCCTAAATACGAGAACGGGCAGGTCTGACAACTGATTATCTCTTGGTATCGAGTTTCGGCTATCGATTCTCGATACCGATACCAAAGCTAAAGTATCGGTGGTATCAAGAATCGACCCATCTCTAATTTTCGGTAAAATTCCTGACGGCCAAAAAAATTCAAGCATAATTCCCGATATTTTCCCGAATAAAAAAATTCAAGCACAATTCCCGATCTTCCCGATTTTCAAGGCTGCTTGACACCCTGATTTAAATACTTGATGTCATCATTTCTGAAGTAAAGAATATTTAAACTATGTATAACTTTAGTATTAAAATGCAATGAAGATATTAATATATTTAACCAGTGGCGGCTGATGCATACACTCAATCTAGTATATGAAGTTAAAACATTTTAAATGTGAACACAGTGCATGTTTTGCTCTAGTAATGTAATTCCTTTATGGAAGAATATCATGTAAGTAGAGGGGAGAAGACGAGAACATAAATTGCTAAGCAATTTGTACAAACAGGGAAATTTTCAGTCCCTAAGTACAAACTTCAAGAAATGTGAGTTGGTTCCGTAAAGGCCTAACCTAAAATTGTGTTCAGCTTTTGATCCAAATCAGATGTTTTATTTATAATATGTAACAACACATGTTGAAGCATTTTTCGTTGGTTTGTGTTTGCTTTTATTTTGTTAACCTAACCTAAAAAAGCTGTTGGTTGTGAAGAACAATAACCTGATTCTAAATTTGCTAAGTTGGTTGCTATGGTAATGAGTTTAAAAGCATTCAACAAACATGTGTTGCTAAGCTTTTGATTTGAATCAGCTGTTTTATACGTTATAAGACTGGGAGTGAACACCCCAAATTTTTACTATTTTTATGCTTTAAAATAAAAATTTTGCAAAATCTTTTCTTAGGTATAAGAATATACCTTTAAATTTACATATTATTATCCTAAGTAGTATATTATTATTTTGCTCTACATTCATTCTATGTCGTATGGGATTTGGACATGCAGTGGAAAGTCTAGAACATTTCATTTTGGAGTGTGGCACTTGCATAGAGAGAACTTGAAGGAGGAATGTAAGAAATTGAATAGCAAACAACCACCAATACTAACGATCATTGTTTCAACAACGCTATTGAAATTTCATGCTCAAGACACATCAAGCAATCGGCATTGATTGAGGCTGAATGCATAACTAAGAAGTAAGTAGCTTATGTATTGCTCTATCATTTGTCCTGACAGAATGACTGACTATAGAATTAATGTAGAACAAAAACTAATTAAGATAATAATACAAAAATTTAAAGGTGTATTATATGATGCACATTAAGAATGGATCATTAAAAATCTGTATTTTAAAGCTTAAACATTATGAAAATATGGGATTTTACTCCCATCCCTATAACAAATAAAACAGCTGATTCGAATCAAAAGATTAGCAATATACATGTTTGTTGAATGAATTTACAGTCATTACCATAGCAACCAACTTAGCAAAATTAGAATCAGTTTATTATTCTTAATCTGGGTGTCCAGCAGTTGAGCTTCAGAAAATTCCCGTACAATTCCCGGTTTTTCCCGTACAAACCACGGAAAATAACCGCATTTGTCACAGTTTTAATTAAACCTCTACTAATATACGGACCACCGTTCGGCATAAATACGACATAATTATAAAACCTTAACATATCCCGACGCGCTACGACTTTTTAATTATCAAAATCGGGTTTCCCGTACCCAAAAACATATAAAACGATACCCCACACTGAATTTTCAAAATTTTGATCCATAAACGTGATTGCGAAGCGCTACGATTTTTTAACTGTCGAAATCGGTTTTCCAGTACTCAAAAACATATAAAACGATACCCCACACTGAATTTTCAAAATTTTGATCCATAAACGTGATTGCGAAGCGCTACGATTTTTTAACTGTCAAAATCGGTTTTCTAGTACTCAAAAACATATAAAACGATACCCCACACTGAATTTTCAAAATTTTGATCCATAAACGTGATTGCGAAGCGCTACGATTTTTTAACTGTCAAAATCGGTTTTCCAGTACTCAAAAACATAAAACGATACCCCACACTGAATTTTCAAAATTTTGATCCATAAACGTGATCCCGACGCGCTACGACTTTTTAATTATCAAAATCGGGTTTCCCGTACCCAAAAACATATAAAACTATACCCCACACTGAATTTTCAAAATTTTAATCCATAAACGTGATTGCGAAGCGCTATGATTTTTTAACTGTCAAAATCGGTTTTCCAGTGCTCAAAAACATATAAAACGATACCCCACACTGAATTTTCAAAATTTTGATCCATAAACGTGATCCCGACGCACTACGACTTTTTAATTATCAAAATCGGGTTTCCCGTACCCAAAAACATGTAAAACGATACCTCACACTGAATTTTCAAAATTTTGATCCATAAACGTGATTGCGAAGCGCTACGATTTTTTAACTGTCAAAATCGGTTTTCCAGTACCCAAAAACATAAAACTATACCCCACACTGTATTTTCAAAGTGTCGAAAATACTTTTATTTTTTATAAAAAGATGTTTTGATTAAAAGTATGTTGCTCTTTTTGGTGTAGTATAATGAAAAATATTGTACGTAACTCGCCCGGTAAGTTTTACTGTGCTTGCATGAAAGCATTGTATTTGGATAACCTAATAGAACTCCGATCCAATGCAATATTTTGTTTACCTAAACAATTTAATACAGATAAAGAAACGAGGCAATAAATCACACCACGTTGTTGACTGTTGTGTTGTTCTATTGGATTGATTGGAATAAGATCACTGAATCTCACAATGTAAAACAGGCAACCAGCGCTCTCATTGCCGGTCCGAAATTATCGTATGCTCCCAGTTTTTATCGTATCCGTGTAGTAAATCTAAATGGGATCAGGGAACCGCTCTGTTTCATTACAACAAAAAATAGTCGTATGCAACAAAACCAATACTGAGAATACTTTGATACTTTCATTCACACTGCGGCTATGAAACACCTCGAGTGGAAGCAGGTGTTTCTTTAGAAACAAAATAGTACAGAAACAATACCAGGATGTTTTCCTCACACATCTGACCCAGAAAAAATATTACTTTTTTAATCAGAGCACGAAAATTGCTAGGAAATAAACTAAAACTCCCAACAACTCAAATACACTTTTTCAAGGATTTTTCGCAGAATTCCCGTACATTCCCCGGTTTTTCATGGCAGTCTGAATTCCCGTACAATTCCCGGTTTTCAAGGAATTCAAGGACGTTGGACTCCCTGTTAATAACCTTCAGCTTTTTTTGATTGGGTTAATTTTTTATTTTAAAAATTTTTATAGGCGAAAAACCTAAGTGGTTAACATCGCCTAGATTGGGTTAACAAAATTAAAACAACTGTTGTTACATATTAGGTCTATAAATAAAACATCTGATTTAGAGCAAAAACTTAACACAATTTTAGGTTAGGTTAACTGAACTAACACACATTTCTTGAAACATTTAAATGTAATACCATAACAACCTACTTGGTAAATTTATAAGTGGTTAATTTGTTTTATCAAGCAGCAGCATTTTTAGGTTAGGTTTAATATAATCCAATCTATTATTAAAAAAAACAAAAAAAAAACAGTCATTCACACAAAAAACCTGGACCCTGGACCTCTAGGCTACTGTGTATTTGTCAGGGGACTAGAATACCACACCTCTGCAATATTACCCTGATCCAAGAGCCTTTGTCCTAATCAATAGCCATTTCAGTGAAAATATCAGATTATACAATATAGTAATCTGTTTCTATTTGCTTTGCCTTGAGGGCTGGTGAGTGAAGCGAGGAGGGGCGCCCTAGGCACTTATGGCTCTCAAGTAACATTTTTTTAAGAGAAATAGTAAATTATGAACTATATACAAAAGTTTATTAAACTTATTCATTTACTTTGGGTTCTTTTTCAGAAATAAAATGAAATTAAAAATGACTGGTCAAATTAATTGTTAGGGAATGTTCTACAAAAATTTCATGAAGCGTTTTTGCATAAAAAATAAAAAGTGTTATCATCTTACTGATTGCCTTCTTTCAAATGCAGCGGAAAACAGGCTTGCTTCCCGGAAACTAATATTTACACCCAGCATTGATACCTCCTACACAACAAATGTTTAATAAAATTACCAATTGATAATATTAAAAACCCATCTTTTGAACTCTGAATTTTCCCAAACCTTCCACGGTAGGGGTGATGGGAAGTAATGTATGAACTCCCTAGATTCCCAGATTTGCAACCTCCAACTTATGCAGGAGGCCACTGCTTTCAATATTTTCTTCCATTATTCACAAAATATCTTATTTGATATACAATGCTCATTATTAAAAGTCAACTCTAAAGTAAAATACTTACAGATTAGTTTTCATCATAAAGAGGAGTAGCATCTCCGAGCGAACTTTCGACCATTGAACGAGGACTAGCAATAGTGCGAGGAGTAGAGCGTCCAGAACGAGGTGACGCTCCAGTGTAGCGAGGAGACTTTGTTGTGCCAAGACCATAGGGGTCGTATTGACCAGGTCCAGGGGGCAATCTTGGAGATTTGCTATTATCATAAACTCTTGGTGATTGTTGCATATTATTTTCATAACCTAGAAAATACAAATTACATTAGATGTTGTTAAATCTATAATATTCGGAATAATGAATGGTTAAAATAAAATTTCAGTATACATACAACCAACAGTATATATTTCACAACAATTATTCTTATATGATAAGAATTTTTTTGAAAGTATCTTATTGTTATTTTTGTAATGTATTATTATATTTAAAAGGAGCTTTTAGATGCAGCTTTATTGTAAGACATAACTGTACTATGACTCAATGGGGCCATAAACAAATGTAAAACTTAAAATAAAAATGGACATGTTGAATATATAAGTACTACATCACTGTGCAGCATACTGATTTTTTTGTGTTTGCCTCACTATATACTTTTGGAATGCCAAAAAGTGGTAGAGTGAGTATTTTCACAGATGGAAGAACATTTCAAACCTGTTTTTCTCAGGTGCATGCTCCACCACAGCACATGAGAACAATATGAAGAATTGACCCATTTCAACAGGCATAACTTCTTAACCCTTTGACCGCCATCCCGTTTCTACTAGGACGCTTCGATTACCGCCAAGGTAGACTAAGCGAGACATTGCATTGAGCGCCAAGCCACTGTTGTGTGGGAGTGTCTAATACCGCCATGCTTATTTTCGGTATTTTGACGGATGTTTGCATAAACCATTGTAGCTTAGCAATATCAAAGATAGAATAATGCTTTTGGTCTCATTTTGTTTGGAATTAAAAGTACTACAACTTAATAAAAAATTGTATTAATTCCACTTTTACATGTGTACTATAGCTGAAAAAGTAAAGGAAAACCAATATTTGTATACAATTTTTAAGTTTAGAGCCTAATATAACTTTGAAAAAAAAATAATTTTTCTTCCTCTAACCTTATATATTATGTTATTCCCTATTTTATTGAGAATGACTCCCGAAAATTAAAAAAAAATTATATTTAAAGTATGTATTTGCGTTTTTTTTATGCATAGCTCCGTTTTTTTTTTTTTTTTAGATTAAAGCCCTTCCTTAGAGGATCACACATTGCAACTGTTGTAAGAAACAAGATTCACAGCTCTGAACTCACTAAACACTTACACAAAATGTGTCTCACTTTAGTGTAATAACAGAAATAATATGACAAAAACATTCAACAATCATAGAACGACTCAGTAAAACTAGCGGGAAAGTATACATCCTATTTTCGGTATTTTATACGGTACATAAATATTTTATAAATAAATATGGATCCACAATCACAATACACATCCGGTACATTCTTCCCCGTTCATTTGTTATGTAATTGACATTTAATACCAAGATTGAATTTTTTTCCTTGCACAATAAAAAATGTACCGTATTAATGCATGTATTTATTTTGCACAGCTATACAAACTTTTAAAATAGATGTAAACTAAAAAATATGTTGTTACAATATGAAAGGCCAAATCTTATCCTCTTTATAAGTTTAGGTAATTAAAGTGACTAAATAAACAAAATACTAAAAGCCGATTATATCGGCCGTGGCGCTATTCAGACAAACTGCCAGAACCGATCACGTCGGCCTATGGCGGTATTCAGACAGTCAGTAAAGCCGATTAGATCGGCCCTTGGTGGTCAAAGGGTTCAAATATATTTATATATACAGGTATCCTTTTTAAATGGGCCACCATTAGTATCTTCTAAATTATAAATCCTGAATACAAACTTATAGGGAACCTTTTTTTTTTTTTTTGAGAAATTAAAAAATATATAGTAAAGATATTTGTAAATGGCCGCCATTTTACAATATGGCAGTAAACTTTCGAATTTATTATGAAACACTCTGTATCTTAAGATGGTTTTGTATTTTACAAGTTATTTTAAGACTTTGTAGTCCAGTCAATGATTGCTCAAAAGGAGAGTGTAGAGGTAAATAACATAATTTGTGACTTTGAGACGTTGTTTGGACTAGGAGGTAAACATACTAAAAGTCCCCATTATTAGCAGGTTAAGTGGGGTGCAGGGGAGCACATAGAAGGTCCTTTTTTCGGTATTTCACTTATATCTTAAAAAACTATACGTCTTAGCGATAAGAGCATTCTATACAAAATTGAACCTCACAAAATGTGCTACAAGATTGAATCTAATCATTTTTTCGCTATCTCACATAGTTTCTGAGATATCCACACTCAAAATTGGCTTATTTAAAAAAATACAATTTTCCTCGCATTTTTTGCCTTATTTGGCTAGTTAACTTTTTCAGCCTTTCGTCCTACATAACTTTTTTATCTAGCCAAATAAGACAAAAAACACAAGGGAAAATAAGCGAATTTTGAGTGTGGATATCTCGGAAACTATGCGAGATAGTGAAAAAATGAATTAATTCATTTTTGTAGCACATTTTGTGAGGTTTAATTTTGCATAGCATGGTATTATCGCCAAGACATATAGTTTTTGAGATATAAGTGAAAAACCGAAAAAAAGGTACCTTCTACGTGCTCCCCTACACCCCACTCACCTGCTAGGAGTGGGGACTCTTAGTATGTTTACCTCCTAACTAGTCCAAACAATGCTCCAAAGTCAAAAATTGGTTTCCTTCCATTTCCCTCTACAACGTTTCTTTGACTGGACTATTGTTGTTCTTGGTGTTTTTTTTATATAACCGTTTAAAAGTTAGAGAGGTATAAAGTTTTTAAAACACCCAAAACTGAGTGGAAGATACTTTTGTATGGAAACGTTTTGAACCAATGAAAACACTCTTAACTCTAATAAAGCATTGTTTATTCTACATGATCATTTAGTACAAGGTTGGAGTCTTTACAAAATAATCTTTTAATTTCTAACATTTCAATTAATTTGATTTTCTACTTTTTTCATTGACATGGAGAATCTTAAAATTAACATTATTGCAAAAATCTGAAGCTAAATGACTTTTTAAATGTTTAGAAAAACTAGAGTCATTATGCCCCAACCGCCAACTTCTTTTGTGTTCACTACATTTAAAACTACGTTACGTTTGGCCTACCTAAGCTGCGTTACAAATGTTACATGTCACTTTTTAAAAACCACTTTTTTGCATGTTATCTATTTTGTATCCTTACAATTTACTAATATTTTCCTTAAATTGATCTTAAAGTAAAAAGGCAGATTTACAGTGATCATTTAGTGTCAGATTTTTGCAAAAATGTTAATTTTAAGATTCTATATTTCAATGAAAGAAGTAGGAATTTAAATTCATTGGAAATGTTATAAATTAAAAGATTAATTATTAAAGACTCCAAACTTGTACTAAATGATCAGGTAGAATTTATATCAAACTCGTATCAACTGAAACCACTGTCTACGCTATGACCAAAGGGTTTCTCCATGCTCTTCCCCTTTACTTTTGTTTGTTAGCTAAGTACTCTACTCTGTTGTAATATTTGTGTTTTTTAAATTTTTCTTAGACTGTGTTAAGCTGCCTTGTAAATGCTGTCACTGGCGACCATGGTCGGCAAGAATCAATAAAATTGTTTAGAGTTTACTAAATATTGTGTGTTGGATTTGTGCTTGAAATGAAGTTCTACCAAGTACCTTCAGCCAATAGCATGAATCGTATAAACAGTCTAACCTCATAATTTGAATAATTCATTTCATGCATAAGTTGCAATTCACACAAACTGTTATACTATTTACAAATAAAAACCGCTTACCTGGTATTCTTGGAGAGTTTTTATAGTTGGGAGTTCGTGGAGACCTGAGAGGAGGGTAATTGTTTGATCTGGGAGTGCCCCTCACATCACCATCATTGTATCTAGGGGTTGTCTTGCGTGCATCATCATACCTTGGAGTAGATCCCCTAAAGTATTTATAAATTATACTTCAGAAATATTTTTTCAAAACTTTCTTAAAATAAAATATTTCAAACGTGTTTGAAATTAAGGATGTTCTTTAAAATGTACTTAACATACTTTATAAACATTTAGGCTAAGTGCATAACGGGTGCTAATGTTTGTCATGTCGTGTATGTGTAATGTTTACACTGATTATGTCCTCGTACGATAAGATCTTCTATAATCGAACCTGTCACTGTTAACATTAATAATTATTCAACTTATAAGTCTAAACTACCAACATCAGTATTAATAGGTATGATAGTTTTGCTTAGTTGGACAGACACGTATAAATATATGTAAATTTAAAGTAAATATTGTTTTGTCAAACAAGTTTTGAAATTTTTAAACAACAGCTGCCATTTTTAAACGCATGATTGTATATTATCGTTTATTTTTCTTACAATAGATCATTATTAGGTTAAACTTCAGGCCAAGTTTGAACTAAATCGGTCAAACCGTTCTCTAGATATGAACTATTTTGTAAAAGAAACAAAATGGTGGATATCTGGAAAACGAAGTGTTTTTGGAAAAACATTTTATTCTTGATTTTCTATTTGATCCATAAGACCATTTCCAGAAGTTTTGCACTTTAATTACGGGACAGCCTGTATATGACTTATAAAATCAGGTAACTCGGGTTTTAACAACACGCGGAAAGTATTACTTGCACAAATCTATAGAAGGCATTAGATTGCAATCCAGTCAAGTAGTAGATCCAGCTGGGACAACATACTAACATTGTAACTATTTTATGTCGTATGAGTATTGTTAATGTTTTATGACGAGTGTTAGCCTGAAGATGCAGTCGGTGAAACACTAAAAACATAGATTGCTGATACATACATGGTAAATATTCGTGAAATGTTTTTAGGCCAGTCGGTAAAGGTCAATTTAGACCAAAAGTACCAGTAATTTGCAATACGGCTGAATTTTTTTTTTTATAAGTACATTAAAGTATGTAGATTAACATAAAAAAAGTTTACCAGTCTATCGATTTCCCAAAGTCGAAAAAAAAAATCGATTATCATTTTTTTTTCGATTATCCTTAATATTTCGAGCTGGGATGAAGATAGAGGAAAATAAAAAATACCACCGTGTAGGGGAGGTATTTTTCAACAAAAAAGGTCATAGTATTTATTTCGTCCGAGCAATGGTTTGTCTGGAAAAAATTCGATAATGCAGGTATGTATTTTGCAGCAGGGGAAATCACTAAAAGGGGACATCTTATTCATATATGAAGCGTTGGCTCATTCTAAATTGGCCGAATTTTAATATATCGAATTGAAACTTGACATAGGAGTTAAAATATATATTTTAAACATTTATGCTGAGTCTCAGCTTGTTATCTTGAAAATTACCCGATGTAGGAGTCGATTTCGATTATCGATTTTAGGAGTACCGAACCCACGAACTAATTTCAATCTATTCCAGTTTCGTCAATTTTTGGAATATCAACACCAAATTTGTTTTACAAGTTGAGTACACCAGTATAAATATTCTTAGTAAGTATGAACGATTTTTTTCTTGTTATTTTTAAAAACGAGGCGCTTGAAAATAGTCTTCTGTTTTACCTATCTCGTTTTAACTATAACACTTTTGGATTCAACGACTCCATTTTCGACATTTTTGAACATATCGATTTAAAAATTGGTACAGAAGTTAAAAATACAATTGTTTTTTTGCTATACTTATTTTAAAAACTATATTTAAAAAAATGACTAATCTGCAGCTGATCAACTCAAGCGTTTTGATGAAAAATCTAAAAAGGTCTAAAATTATACTTTTTTAATTTACTTGTGCTTTTAAAAGTAAATAATGAAAAAGGTTTATACTCCTTGAACTTGTTTGAATATATATATTTAACTTGTAAAAAAACTTTCAGGTTGATATTTTGAAAATTTTCTAAACTGGAGCTGTTTAAAATGAATTGGTGGGTCCGGTACTCCTAAAATCGAGAAACCCATTAATAAGTCAAGTGGCTCTAGATCGGGTAATTTTCAAGATAACAAGCTGAGACTCAGCATAAATGTTTAAAATATATATTTCAACTCCTATGTCAAGTTTCAATTCGATATATTAAAATTCGGCCAATTTAGAATGAGCCAACGCTTCATATATGAATAAGATGTCCCCTTTTAGTGATTTCCCCTGCTGCAAAATACATACCTGCATTATCGAATTTTTTCCAGACAAACCATTGCTCGGACGAAATAAATACATATGACCTTTTTTGTTGAAAAATACCTCCCCTACACGGTGGTATTTTTTATTTTCCTCTATCTTTATCCCAGCTCGAAATATTAAGGATAATCGAAAAAAAATGATAATCGATTTTTTTTTCGACTTTGGGAAATTGATAGACTGGTAAACTTTTTTTTATGTTAATCTACATACTTTAATGTACTTATAAAAAAAAATTCAGCCGTATTGCAAATTACTGGTAGTTGTAACCTATACCAACTGGGCTATTTCTTTTCTGACTGCAAAGAGATAAACAAATATTGAAGCTCTTAAATATTTTAGGAAAAGTAATTATACATTACAGATTTTAAGTTGGGAAATCACTGTCCAGAGTATTTGCAACTTACCCTTGACGAGGAGTTCCTCTACTGCTTGGTGTTGACATAGTACTAGTAGCACTTTGACTTTGTTTTAACCTCGCCCATTCCTCGGCTGCTTTCTTCCAGTCCATTGGTTCAGTAGGCTGTGACCTTTTAACAAAATCAACTTGCATAAGATCTTGCATCATTTTAGTTGTTTGGTATTTTTTAAATATATGCATATAAAATATATTTATTGTATAGACAAAATAGCCATCAATATAACTTAATTACTACATAGTTGGTTATCAGGATCAAAGAAAACATCCAGTGACTTTTGTTTCACACACAAAAATTTGACTGACATAAAGGGGTGAAAATAATATTTTTATCTTAATATCGAGAAGCATTTTGAGTACACCTTTTCATAATAGCAGAGCTTAAGGATGCTAAGACATATTGCTATTGCTCAGTGCAAACAAAAAACAACTTAATATAAATTTAAAATTTTAAAAACTCCCGAACAGCTGAACAGATTTTTTTGAATGATAGCTAAGAACAATCTCGATCAAGTCACCTTTAAAAAAAAAATGTATCAAAACCGGATCATCTGTTTGCATCGGGGGTTAAAAATCAACAAGTTACTGATAGTTCCAATTTGGAAGATAGTGCTTTTCGAATCTCTAACTGAAAATGCACTAATCAGAATTGTGTAGTATTTCCTTCTAATGATTTTGCTAAAATTATTTAGAACTGCATTAAAGAACAAAACCAAAACAAATTCGTTAATATGTCATTTTCTGAAAAATATCAGTTGGTGGGAGTAAATCTGTGAAAGTTACCTTTATGCACTAAAAAGACCTCACATATAGCAATAGAGACCAAAACAAAGATTAAGGTTGTTATTCATAGTCCTTCTTTTAGGTAGCATTGAAGCTCATTCGTGTAAGAAAACAATAAGGTCCAATCATACCCTAAACAGGCGTTACAAATAGTTTTCAATTCACAGACAATTATTTTAGACAGCCTTTACTTAGACCAAGACACCTGTACCAACTTTACAAAGATAAATACCCCTAGAAAGAATATTTCACTAACTAAACTCCAAGCTGTCAATTTGTATTTAACTAGTTAAACATTTTAATTGTAATTATTTAGTTTACTTACCAACTGAAACAGATATCGTTAATAAATTTCGTGGTTTTTTACTTTAATATTGATGGCTCTTACTTGAAACAGTTGGCACAACTTATCAACTAAAAAATCAGCTGCTAAATAAACTAACAAATTTATTTGAACTTCAATAATCCGATTGCTTTAGACATACATGTCTAAAAATGTAACATTCTCAACTAGGCATACAACAAATTGCTACAAGCCTAGTTCATGTATAGGTCATTATTTACTTTTAGTTATGAAATGACACAAATAAACAAATAAAATAGCATCTATTGATTGTAAATGGTTCAAAAAGTTTTAAATTTACTCATCACTGAATAATTATAAAATATATTATTTGGGGTTATATGCGTACTGATAGCTTTCATTATTTTCATATTAGTCAGATAACATTATAGTATGATAAAATTAAAATATGTATTATTACGGCATTTATTTTAAATGCTATGCCTATGCAAAACAAACAGAATTTAATAAATTGTTTCATCAATTTTGTTCAATAGCCTACGTCAATATTAATTATAAATATCTAAATGGCCTAGTTGCTTTCGTAAAAATTTTCAGTGTCGTTAAAACACAATGCTATCAATATTGTATGAATATGAGATATCGGTAATCCTATTTTATTTTAATTTAGCTCCTCTGGTACCAATGGAACAGTAACAATTTTAGAATATTTTTTGAAAATCGGTATCATATTTCAAATTAACAGTTAAAATATTTTTTGACTGGATAATCCCAAATATATTGTTTATGAATCCTTCCATTATCACATGCAAAATAAATAAATTTTAAAATATCTTCATATTCATCCATTTTGTTTGTTATTAGAATCATTTTCAAACTCACAAAAGTTCCCCAAAGGTTGGTAGCTAGTTTAAGAATTTCAATAATTTAAAGGTACCTTTAGGTCTTCTTAATGAAAAGGAGCGACTCTGCATTGCAAATAAACCTAAGAGAGACCTACCTTTGGACTTTAAAGAAAGTTTTAAAGCTTATTTGAAATCGATATTTAAGGTTTTACTCTGTATTCAAAGATTACACCTTAATTTCTTCTAATCTCTTCCTTTCCTTAAGGCTCCCTGAAGGAACGACTATTAATACCAGCCTAAGACACCACCTCTCAAAAAGTCCAGCAAATAAAATACCTTAAAAATAAACCCATCAATGGGACAATACATTTATGTCACTTATTCAAAAAAACTTATCTTCATAAAGTAATTACCGATGAAAAGAATCCATTTGAGAACTATCCATAAAATTAATTTGAATAGCCAATGTACATTAAATCTATGTATATTATAATAAAACAATATTGTAGCGAAAGGGTTTACCAAATACCTCGGATAAAAAGGATGTCTGAAAGGTGAGTGTACAGGGGAATAGGAAGGAGTCCTTGGATAAAAACTGAAAAATATACAAAAATTAAGACTTGAAGTATTTCATAAAACATAGCCTATATTTAATCTTTTATAACAACAATATTCTAAACATAAATAAATTTTTTAAATTTATTTATTTATTTGCCATAATACAGCACTTACAGGCCAAATATTCAATGCCAGATCGCAGTTAATGCAATACAAAAATATTAGAACATACAAACCTTTAATAACAAACATAAAACATTTAACACTACAATACCAAAGTTTAAAAGTACATACTAAAAAATTGTTTTTTAAACAGAAACTACCCCATAAAAACTCCATAGGCAATCTGATCATTTCTGCAGCATAAACTCCCCTGTTGTGAATAACAACAGTTTTCCAACAGGTATGTTGTTAACTCTTTTCTAAATTATCAATTTGTTTGAAATAACTGGGCATTTTATTGTATGTTTCAATACATCTATAATTTAGAGCATTCTCAAACATAGTTGTCTTATGTAAAGGATAATTGAACAAATGTTTACATTTTGTCGAGTGTCCATGTTCGGTTATATTTAAGAAATTTAGAATAAATTGCTTTAACAAAACACAGTACATTTAATACATATATTTAGATCAGGGTAGTGTTCCATGTTTTTTGGAACAAAAAACATTTTTGTAAAATGTGGGTTACAAGAGTCATAGCATTTTAAATTGAAAATTAACGTAACAAATTTTTTCTGTATTTGAAATATTCTTTTACTATTTATTGATTATTCCCAGAATATAATCCCATAAGAGAACCTCCCCATAATATTTAAAACAATAATTTAAAGTGAGGAAAATTTAGAATTTGTGTGGTAAATTGAGTTATTTAACCCACTGAGGGCCATACGACACCACAACACCAGGTTTCACGGCGCAAACGCAACAACTTCACACATTTGCAAAAATTTGCATATATTTGCATAAACGATAATTTAACCCACTTAAAATTATCCAATCGTAATAAAACTGGCACCATTGGAAAGGAAATGAATTAAACTTAAATTTTTGTATTTACAACTTTTTTGTAAAACGTATATTTGCATACGTAATCATCGTTTTAAAATATGCATATCAGGCTACAGCTGTTTCCACGCGCGAAACTGCGTACAATTGTACTGTTATTTCCCACTCTTGCAACGTTTCCCACCATCTACAATAATGTTTCTTTGGCATTTCTAAGGATACCGTTGGATTCGTCGAGATTTCATCTTTCTGTTGGCGTCTTCCAATCAGATTTCACAGTACATTTACTGTTTCAGACACGAGATACTGTAAACCCTTGCGATTGGACAGTCTCTCAATCGATAAACAGGCCATTTTGTAAACGATTATTTAGAAGGCAACGCCCAATGTTTTGACAGATTGCTTCACACCATTTTGTAGACGACAGTCTGTAGTTTCGAATGGTGCCAAGTAATCCGGATAAAACCGGTTTTGTGATTGTCTAGACAGCAGTGGAAAGTTACGTTGTTGTGAGATCGCCTCGGGCGTTTGTTCCCACGCTATTCTAACGGTCCGACCTATATGCACGTGTTAGCTCGGGAGTTTTTATTCCACTGATGTCTTTTTGTTATTCAAACGAATGTAACTCAAACACTTTTGTGAACTAAGGAAAGACAAGTACACCGTTCTTTTCTTTGATTTATCCTCTACACTTTCTTATAATAATATTTCATTTTTGGTCAAAGCATATATAAGTAAATGACGTTACAATCTAGGCCTAGGTAGGTACCAGTTGTGTACTTGAAACATAAAAACTGTTTTTTTCAAAATAAAAAATTTGAAATTGATAAATGTTTTTATACAGTTCTATTTAGAACTAAATTACGAAACTTTTTTACGCTTACTGTTTACTATTTACTCCATGTTTACTATTTTTTATGTAGGCCTAAAGTTGAACTTTTTCCTTTCGTTACTGAACATTTTTTGTTTCTTGAGCTAATAACTTTTACAATTTCAAAATAAACTAATTTTTAGTGGCATATTTGAATTCTTTGAAGTTTCTTCTACAAAAAAGCTATTGAACACATTTGGATTGGGGTTCATTTACTATTTTTGGCGAATTTTTAAAAATATGCTTGCAAAACGCTAAAAACGGGCTGGCCAATTTTAGCTTTAACCGTGGCCATTGTTGGGTTAAACAACCACAACTGTTTAAAATGCCTTGACTTTTATATAACAATCACATCGATTATTTAACCCTAGAACTGATAGCTATTAATAACTGTTACGGCACCGGTATACAAATTTTGTTAGCTCCGTACAAATTATATTATTCAAGCAATAACAAATAAATTACAATAAACCATATATATACAAAGGTACTTAATACAACTAGGAATTACGACTGATGTTTTTAATTTCTTAATTGAAATTCGAAATCGGTCTTTATTAGAAAAAGCCTACGATATATATATGATGATTCATTTGTTTGTTTAAATTTTCTTTGGGGGTGGAGGAGTGTGGGTTTATGCAGTACCTCTCGCTTTGACCCTCTCAGATTATGAGTAGAAAGTGGACTTGGTATTTGTTCATTACTGTGATGTTCCAGTTTATATAGTGTGTTGTAATGCATTAAACAATATTTTAGCTATATGAATGTGGATAATATCGCAACGTGTTATTGGGGAAATTTTGTGTGCTGAACATTT
>JAGFPH010000643.1:202684-235575 GCA_018207615.1 Philaenus spumarius
AATTCCGAATTTAAAGGTTTTTACTCGCATAATCAGCCGAGTTGTAATTTCAGGGAGTTTGGGCGCTTAACGGAACAGCGGCGGCTGTTGAGTCAGCCGAGCGCTTGGCAGCCCTTCGTAAGTGAGTAGGCCTGCACAATTTAATTACCCGAACAAATCAACGCAATATTTAAATTTAATAAAAAAAAATGAATAAAACACTGCACTAAAACTGAATACTGTAAGTATTTACACACAGCGTTATTAACTTGATATTACAGTACTTTGTTCTAACAGGTTGTTCAGACTTCGGCGGGACTAAATGGACGCCGTCGAATCAAATTTTCGATGATTGAAGTTCCGATTATTTCTGAATCTATCCGAATCGAACGTTCAGAAACAAAACATATGATATTCCGAATCACGCAATCCTAGTCAGTCGTAAAAAAAATTATTCCGAATAATTAAAAACTTGTTTTATTTTAAATTGCAACGCATTGTTCTATTTCGTTACTGAAACTCTCACGTGTTTTTCATTGGACTAGCTTAATTGTATTTTCTTATGCGGACATTAGATTGTTTTCGGGAGTAGGTTTTTTCGCGGACATACGCTGTTGTATATTAAATTGCGTTTGAATGCCGCGTTTTATAAAATTAAAGCTAATAATATTCGGACGTCGTATTCTTTGCGGACATTCGTCATTTTATTTATTTATTTTTATTCGCTGTTTTTTTTTTTTTTTTAGGTATCGGTATCGGGAATCGAGAATCGATTTTTCAAAGTATCGGTATCGGTATCGAGAATCGAAAAATCTGGTATCGACACATCCCTAATAACAAGTAACAAAAGCATTTTGTACGGACTCCCACAAAAAACCGTCGAATCCCAAAAATGTTCACAATTTTTTACCCGACCTAAAACAAATAGAATCATTTTACTTTTAATTACTTTTGTTACCGATCTGTAAAATTCGTTACTGCTCTCTTAACAGTAGACATCCTGATTCTACAAATAGACACGATACCAAAGAAATCCATAAATGGTTGACCTTGAGCCTATTTTATCTTCTTGTGTACGAATAACTAACCCTACATACGAATAAAATAAAACAAGAAGCATTTACTAAACAAAAAAACAATTCACCGAGATTTCGTTAAAAATACAGAGTCTCCGTCCTAAATATTGAAAACTGGCAAGTCTGCAATATGAATAAGGATTTTCCACTCACCTTTGCAACAGATATAATATAATGTATTTTAGAGGGATTTTTCTTTTTTTCCTCCTTCAAAAACTCTTCGGCTTTATCTTTCAGCCCTCCTTCGGTATCTTTATAATACCGAAACGAGAAAAGGTCTCTTGCGTACGCAGCCATCGGATTAACATGTCTGGCTATGATTTCATCCAAATCCTCAAACTCTTCATTTCCTATCCACAAGGACTGACCCAGTGAGAAAGCATTCTCTTTTCCTTCTTCTCTTACGTCAATGTGTTGGTAGATATTATCTGCTACTTTCCAGGTCACTGTTAAATGGTCAGCTCCCTACCAATTAACAAACATCATTAGAACAATACTGGAGGCTAATAACTAAAACTAAATTAACTTTGAATATTTTATTATTACAAAATTTCTTGTTTAACATTAGTGAAATTTTACCATAAAATATAAAAATATTAGGATTTTATACTTTTTCTATTTACACTAGAACCCAAGTAAGTCACCCCAAGTAAGGTTCAGATTCCACTATGGTTTTTTCCTCACATTCTCTGGTTATAGTTAACCCGAACTGGCTCTGATCCTAGTGGATCCGACTTAACATGATAACAGAAAAACAAATTCCACTCAGGTTCCAAAATACTTTAACTCACGTTAAGAAACAACTATCTACCACAGCTTAACACTAACAGCTCGGTCAATCCTACCAATCGGAAATGTAAGATTAGCTGCTCTGATTGGTCGAACAGTTGACTGATTATATTATTTTGTTACAGATGGTTATTCATACTTACTTTATCTTAGATTCATGAAATTTGTTAACGTATTAATGTTGTATAAAGATGAATGTATAGCTTGAAATATTTAATGGGTTTTGTAGTACTACTAATTTATAATTATATAAAGTCTTATAATGTCTTTTTAACCCTGGAACCGGCAGAAGGCCATGCATGGCCTTCTCTCAGGCGCAGAACGCAACAATTTCACACATTTGCAAAAATTTTCATATATTTGCATAATCGCTAATTTAACCCATTTAAAATTATCCGATCGTAATAAAACTGGCACCATTGGAAAGGAAATGAATTAAACTTTAATTTTTGTATTTACAACTTTTTCGTAAAACGTATATTTACATACGTAATCATCGTTTTAAAATATGCACATCGGCCTACAGCTCTTTCCGTGCGCGAATCTCCATACAATTGTACTGTTATTTCCCACTTCTTAAACGTTTAAGACCGCCTACACTAATATTTATTTGGCAATTATAACGATACCATTGGATTCGTCATGATTTTATCTTTCTGTTGGTGTCTTCCAATCAGATGTCACTGTAAAATTACTATTTTATTCAAGAGGTACTGTAAACCCTTGCGATTGGACAGTCTCTCAACCAATAAACAGGCCATTTGTCAATCGATATTGGGAAGGCAGTGGCTTATGTTTTGACAGATTTCTTTACACTATTTTGTAGAGAACAGTTTGATCTTTCTAACGGTGGGAAGAAAACTAGAAATAACCAGTTTTTTATTTGTCTAGACAGCAGTGAAAAGTTTATAAATAGAGTGGTCTGGTGTGACCGTCCGCTCTGTCTTGTTCCCACGTTATTCAATGCACGCTTATTGTCCGACCTTTATCGACGGCAAAATGTCATTAGATTGATGTCATTTTGTTATTCAAATAAATATAACTCAAACACTTTTGTGAACTAAGGAAAGCCAAGTATACCGTTCTTTTCTTTGATTTATCCTCTACACTTTGTTATAATAATATTTCATTTTTGGTCAAAGCATATATTAGTAAATGACGTTACAATCTAGGCCTAGGTTTGTTACCAGTCGTGTACTTGAAACATAAAAACTGTTTTTTTCAAAATAAAAAATTTGAAATTGATAAATGTTTTTATACAGTTATATTTAGAACTAAATTACGAAACTTTTTTACGCTTACGAAAAAAATACAAAAAATGTTTACTACTTTTATGTAGGCCTAAAGTTGAACTTTTTCCTTTCGTTACTGAACATTTTTTGTTTCTTGAGCTAATAACTTTTACAATTTCAAAATAAACTAATTTTTAGTGGCATATTTGAATTCTTTGAAGTTTCTTCTACAAAAAAGCTATTGAACACTTTTGGATTGGGGTTCATTTACTATTTTTGGCGAATTTTTAAAAATATGCTTGCAAAACGCTAAAAACGGGCTGGCCAATTTTAGCTTTAGCCATGCCGCTTCTAGGGTTAAAAGTATATATGTTTAAATATAATGAAAATTATGACTACAGCCATACATTGTTTTTTGTCAACGGCTGAAAATAAATTTAAAAAACATGTGACTTTAAATTCGAAAATAATGCTTAAATAATTATTGTTTTAATAAAGTGCAGAATACACCAAACAAAAATATAATTAGGTACATTTTCCCAATAAGAATCACCTTATGCCAAATTTGATCTTTCTTGGGTTTATAGGTTTAAAGAACTGTACAAAGAAACAGGAACTGTAAATTACTATAGAGATGTGAACTTAGCACAAATTTTTATACAAAAATAGCAAATTTAATATTAGTAAACTTTTAATTTTTAAGAATTAACTTCACATTTTTTCTGAAAGATTTTTTATAAAATGTTTTAGAAAATATAATATTTACTTTAAATTTCCTATGATTATACCCAGCACTCTACATTAAGTAAGTAGCTCTCTGCCACATATTGAATTATATAAACTTTATTTTTGTACTTTAGTAACAACTATATTATCCACAAGCAATATAGGTTTAGACCATACCTTACTCGAAGGCCTAACTATACACTCTCCTTGCTCCATGTTGACCATGATTTTCTCAGCTTCCATGAAGGAGATGTTATGGAACGCTGGATGCACGATAACACGTTTAATATAAGTTTGACGTTGTTTTACTTTTTTAGCATCTTCTTCCGTTTTAATATCTTTAGATTCAGCATCATGGTCATAGAATGGATCTTTAGGAGGCCTGTAAAATACGTAAAAACTCTATCAAATACTAGAAGGAGCATTTAACATTTGTATATATGTTTGTTTAATCTTGTGAGGACGGAGAGATGTGATGCATTCTTATAACTTGTTTGCGCTATTATTAGTTGTTTGTCAATAAACTATTATGTAGTACATTATAATTTTGATTTAAACAAATACATAATACTGAATTTGTGGACAGTGATTTAAAAAAATGAAAATGGTGCACCACATTACACATTATATTTTGAAAATTGTATGAGAATAAAAATAATAACATTTTTTCTTTTTTTTTGCAGAGAATAATCTGTTTTATCTACATAATACAACAACAATATTTATATCAAAGCCCACTAAAGAATACCGTTGAGGGACGGGCTAGTGTACAAGAAGACCTTGAACGCTCCAATCGCCTTAGTGCGACGTTGTCACGTTTTTCCCACGCTTCTAACTGACTGCGGCTGACTCAACGCATTTATAATTCTTTAAACTGTGCGATCAAGCCACGAGCGGTAAATACCTAGTAGATACCGAGCGGTGTTCGAGGCTAGTAGATATGGCAACGCTGCGCGCCCATCCTATTGGCCGCCTCGCAACGGTATTCTTTAGTGGGCTTTGATATAGAAAAATGTTACTCACAACTTGTAAAAAAAAAAAAAACATTCACTAGCCTATACAAAAAACATATTTACTAAACTTATATAGAGTGTTTACTAAATGATACAAGGAGGTCATAAAAATAGAATTTCTTGATTTTGGGGCCTTATAGGACACCTCAAATAGAAATTTGGTGACATTATTTTCAAGCATTATATATACGATTTACACTATTTACCGAAAGTTCTTGGTAGAAATATATTGTAATAAAAAAGCAAACAACCAGTTTTTAGTAAAAGTTTTTGTAGAATTTACTAAAAATTGTGTTTGTTTTTTCATCGAAATATATGAGGGTCATTCAATAATTAAAGAGACAAATTAATCTGGAGAAAACACTGTTGGTAGGGCAAGTTTGGTACTTTTATGGCTTTAAGTTGGCACTGGGATGAGCCTTGACCAGCTCTTGGATCAACATTGTTGTGTTTATAACCTCAAAAATACATTTAATTATGGCAAGTCCCCTTGAAAATTCCACATTAATTGAACAACGTTCGGTTATTTGTTTTTTACTTGCTGAAGGTGAATCACCAGTGAATACTGTAGAATGACTAAAGTGTATAATGAAAGTTGTATGAATCTTGCAAATTTTTAGAAGTGGATAAAAACGTTCAAAAATGGTCGAGACTCAGTGACTGATGAACATCATTTTGGCCGACCAGTTGAGTTTCAACTCCCTCACTTGAAAGTCGAATTAATGACATTATTCGTGCCGACTGCCGTGTCACTCTGTGAAAATGACAGTCGAAAAGATTCATGTTAGTATTGGTACAGTTCATAACATAGCTGTAACAAGTTGAAGTACCGTAAAAACATGTGCAAGATGGGCCCGAAAGGAGTTGACGCGGCTACACAAGGCCACAAGGTTGAGATTGTGCACAGAGCTAAAGGAATGTTATGAAAGAGAAGGTGAGCACTTCCTCAACAAAATTTTAACTTGTGATGAAATTTGGGTTCACTAATATGAGCCAGAATCAAAAAGGCAAAGCATGGAGTAGAAGCACACCAGCTCACCTGTCAGGAAAAATTCAAAACACAAGCATCAGCAGGAAAAGTCATGTTGACGGTGTTTTGGGACGCTCAAAGTCCAGTTTTTTGTGATTATCTCGAAGAGCAGCATACAATAAACAGCCAATACTACTCGGATATGCTTTTGAACAAGGTGAAGCCAGTCATGAGAGAGAAACATAGTTGGATCTCAGAGGAGAGGTGTGATTCTCCAGCAAGACAATGCACGTCCTCATACTGCTCAACTAACACATGAAACCATCGTCAAAATGGGCTGGGAAGTACTGCTTCATCCCCCTTACAGTCCCGATTTAGCACCTAGTGATGAGGTCCATTTGTTTGGTCTACTGAAGGAGGCATTACGTGGGAAGAGGTTCCAGGATAACGAGGATGTCAAAAAGTTTGTGGGAAATTGGCTCAAACAGCTCATTTCATCTGTGGGCAGTCCAAACACCTTATGGACTTCAGCCTCACGGGCTTATTGCGCTCCCACCTTAAGGATGTGAAGACCCCTAGTTATTCTTATTGAGATCCATAAGCTCGATGAACCTAGAGATCCTTTTGACAATGTTCTCCTAGGGGGATGGTTTGGCCTTTGGTCAGTTTCCCAAAGGTTTCGTAACTTACCTGTTCAAGTCTCTCACACTCAAAAATCAGATGTGGAGCAGTTTCCTCCTGCAGACCACATTTTCTGGATTTAGGATCCCCGGTGAATATGCCCATCCTTAGCACATGTTTCCTAAGGTGGCCGTGACCTGTAATTAGGGCTACTACCTTCTTTATACTGCACCTGCTCAATGTTAGGATGTCAGATGCAGTCTGCCTAGTGAAAGCTTGCTCATCCTCAAGCCTGGGATACTCTTCCACCTTCTTCCATGTTCTAGTTTTGCCCACTCCTGCATAGCTGTTGCCTTTGCTATTTCACAGAACGGTTCAGGTCCTATGAATTCAGACGCTGATGCCTTGTTTGACAGCTTATTTGCACACTCGTTCCCATCTATTTCAACGTGCCCTGGAACCCAGCAGAGTGTAACTCTGCTGAGACCTGCTAGATGAATCATGGATTTGACGCATTCCCAGACCAGCTTAGACCTGAACTCAAACGAGCTCAGAGCTATCAAAGCTGTCTGGCTGTCTGAATATATATACAGATTTCTTTATTGATGTGTCCGAGTCTGATGTTTTCCCTGGCACATTCTAATAAAGCTGCTACTTCTGTTTGGAATACTGTTGGGTAGATCCCCATAGGAAGGATGCACTCCTGCCCTGGATCCCCACCACAGATTCCTGCTCCATCTTTAACCTTAGTTTTTGAGTCATCAGTATATCATTCAAGCTCAAACTTAGGGAGGGGTCTCTTTCCCTCCAACCATTCCTTTCGACTGGGTATTACCACCCTGAATGGCTTTTGGAAGGAGTAGCTCAAACAGCTAGATAAAGAGTTCTTTACAGCCGGTATAAAAAAGCTTGTAGTCCGTTGGAACAAGTACATAAATGTTCAAGATGATTATGTTGAAAAGTAGAAAAAGCATTGTTTTGTAAAAATAACGGTTTTTTCTTGAGGCCAATTTGTCTCTTTAATTATTGATTGACCCTCGTATATTGTTCTTACGAAAATTTAAAGACATAAAAATCATGAATCATACTTTCTAGATACTTAATAAAAAATTATTTGTTTTATAACACAGAAAACACACCATTAAATAAATATAAACTAGTACAGTTTGTGAAACTGAACAAATAATCCGGATCCATATTTCAAAAGAATGGTTCTCCCGTCTTCGGTACAAAAAAAGTTTGCTTGTTAGGTAATAGTTTCAGAACTGGTTTATTACGATTCACACAACCTCTACTATTTATTATACATATCAATCAAATGAATGGCTCTATCAAGTGAACTAGATGAATTGAACTGAACTTTAGGCTTCATCTAGGCAACAAATCTAAACCGAGTAGGTTTAGGCAAAAGTTTACAATCTTGGAATTTGCTGGAGTTAAGTATTTTAATGAAGAAAATTTCTTATTGCCACCAAAGAGATGAAGTTACCACAGCATTTAAACAAATTTAAATTTGGGTGACAAGGGGTAGTTTAATGATTGTTTACAATAAGCGAAATAAAATGGCTATTTAAGAGTAAGGCAGAATCAATCTTTTAAAATTATAAACTGTGGGTTCAAGGGGGAAATTGCATATTTATGTTCATTGTGTAATATGGGAGTAAAGAAAGATATTTTTCACTTTATAGCAGAATTTCCGATATTAGCAGAGTTTAGAAAGTCATGTTTCAATCAAAAAGTATTGTCTAAACCAGAGTTTGAGGAATTTATTATTTATTTATTATTTATGGTAGGGATTGCCAACTCTTTGTTCAGAATGCATGGTTGTACAGATGAAATCTTATAAAATAGTGTAATTTTATTTTAGCTATAATTTGGTGGAGAAAGGGTATACATGTATTTGTAATGGTGTGTATGCATAGTGTTAATGTATTAGAAATAACAATACAGATGAAATAATAAAGAAAAGATTAATTTCATTAATTGTTTATTTTGATACTATATAATTGTATGAATATGCATACATATATTTATAATGATATGTATGTCTAGTTTTTATTATAGAAATGATTAATTTTACTAAATGGTTATTTTTATATAATTGTGTGTTTGTGTTTGTTTACATGTAACTGTGCGTTTGTTTAATATGTTAGAAATGTCAACAGACGGCATAAGGTCATTGTTAAAAATATGTTATGTTAATATTACTATAAGAAGGTAATGTTAAGTAAAGCATATTTGTCCAATTCTAAGTAAAGAAATTAATTAAAGTGAAAGTGCAGAATCCAATCAAAGGGAAAAATTCTTATGTTTTTATCAGAGCATAATATACGAAGTTCCTTGTTATCATTCTGTGATCAGGTAAACTTGATTCTTGTTTATTTAATGCTGTTAACTTTGTCCAATCTTAAATATTGAACTTTGTAATAAATTATTATTATCAAAGTGTCAGAACCTATGTTCATAAAATTCTAGAAAACCATTTACAAAATAACATTTATGAGTGTAGCGAACGAATGTGTTACTGATTTTTATTTTCTTACCACAGCAAAAGGCTTCAATTTGATGTATCATCGCCTCTGTGTTTACAAAAGAGAGATAGCACTAAATAACTCAATTCCAACACAGTCAACGGTAGCATAGTGGTCACGCGGGAGACCGGAGTTCGATTCCCCGCCGGGGAGGAATATTTTTTTTTACAAAAACTCATTGCAACTCCAGAAATAAGAGTTTGATATAAGCGATGTGTATGTTACGGTTTACAAGTGTACCAAGCACCACAATTTTATTTTAATAATTTTCAAAATGGCGGCAGTTACAAATGTTTAAAGTGGAATATCTTGAAAACCGTTAACATAACAAAAAGTGTACAAGAGACAACACATGTTGTTTTTAACGTCAGACAAAATGGCTTTTTTCGTTTCTGTAGGTCAAAGCATAACTGAGTTATCTAGAAAAACTGAAATCATAATTTCTTGGTAATTGTCTACAACATCAAACATTATCCTAAAACCAACATTTTTTGAATTAACTAACCTAATGTTGTAACTTATGTTAAATTTGAGTACTTGGTGATACCTCTAAAATGGACATAGATAAATTAGCTAACTTGGTTGATATGATAATGAATGTAAATGCATTAAAGAAACGCGTGTTGTTTCAGTATAATGCCTAACCAAAATTATATTTTTTAATTTATTATTTGACTATAGACAATCATTTTTATGTTATTTTTTAGATTTTATTTTAAATGGGTCAAGGTAAAAATAATTCTCAAATTTCAGATTAAACCAATATAACCAACAATTTATATTCATGACAGTTTTCACTTCTGATGGCAGTCCCACGACTGCTTTTTTTTTTAATAATAGAGTTGGTAAGTTTTCAAAAAATCACCCTGTATAGAACATGTATAAAATGGTTAGTAAAAATAATATCTGAGGACTAACTAAACAGTTTGAAATTTGTTTAGCAATTTTAAGATGTTGTCATTTTATAACACATTTGATTGATAATGACTTGAATATCCAGTAGTGTCTAGAATTTTAGTTTTGCAATCTACTTAATCATTTAAAAATTACCTCCATTCATGGTTTTTGTCAGCCAGATCAGAGCTCTTGCTAGTCGCATCAATAGAAAACCTCTCAACATCAATCTTAGTAATACGGCAATGTATCATTTGACCTCGATTGACTCTTTCTTCAGGATCAGTTACATGTTTGTCAGATAGATTTTTAATATGAATATACCCATTGATGCCATTATCCAATCGTATTCTCACTCCGGTCGCTTGGCCTGGACATTGCCCGGTATCAAAGTGATTCCATACCTGTCATTTAATACAAACACAATAATTAAAAATTGTAAAGTCTGCAATTTGCTATAAGGAATATACTTTCAATCTAACCTATAAGATTTCAACAGAACAGGTGTTAAAAATAAATAAATTAATAAAATCAGAATATAGATAAAACAGTAGGGTGGTCAAAACTAAAAACAGTGATGATTGCACATATGAAAGACTAATCCCCCAGTGGAATTTTATGTGATCATAGATTAACATCAAAGACACAAAATTGTTATATGACTTGTTACAGAGATCTAGCACCAAATCATAGTACTCTATGTCTTCCTGGACAAATGATTCAATCAGCAAGAAGCAGAACTTACTTCTTGGTTCATGCAACTGATGTCACTGAACGCCAACCGCACGGTGTCTCTCATACACCCAGCTAGCCAGTGTCCAGTGCTCAAAGTCTGTGTATATGCGACACTCGTCGCAGTGTACATTCTGGCTGCAGTTTCAATTTCAACTTTTCTCGGCCATCAATTTCAATGCACACTGAAAGAGAATGTGTTCAAGTGTCTCTTCTTGCTTCTGACAAACTAGGCACAGGAGTGAATAGGCGAGTTCAAAAGAAACTGAGTGATGATATGTTCTGTTCTTGATCCGAAGGTAGAAATGGAACATTGTACATTCTTGTAGATGTTTACAATATCTGGTGACTGTACTATTGAGTGGAGATGACGAGCACAGGTTGCACTTTTCCACTGCTTAGTCCATTTATCCTTCAGAGCTTTATCAAATTGAGCAAAACATCCACTCCGTGATCGTTTTTCAGACCGAATGGGGTTTACGTTTGTAGTCATTCTAGCTACCTTGTCGGCTTCTTCATTTACAATCACCCACTGGAACCAAATCTCTGAATCCTTTGACAAGTTTATCAGGTGGTGGATCTCTTGTACTCTATAATGGTAGTCCGAAGGTTTATACTGTCTTAAGAGCTGCAGTACACTCAAGTCACTAAAGACACATATGTGCCTCCTGTCCACTTCACAACATATGAAGCGGAACTTCCTGCCAAGTTTTCTGACAGAGAAGGGATATAACGCAGTCTTTGTTCTTCTACCTTTGGTTTTAATGCAAAACAGACACTAAGTTTAGGGCTCTGTTCCAAAGTATGGAAAGACCCAGTTCTATTCAAATTCGTCCTTAAAAAGTTAATTAATTCGTACAATCATGATCTAGAATAAGATATGAAGAAGAAATTTAAACAAATTCAAAGCAGTAACTATGATTTACATCACCACGAGATGAAAACCATTGCACTCGTGTCAGCAATCACAGTTAACTTTAAAAAATCAATGGAGAAATGTGCAATGGGAGTAATAGTTTTTGTCAGTGGTTCTCAACCTTTTTGCAGTTGGGTACCCCTTGACCAACTTCTTTTCATGAATTTTACCCCCGGACTATAAGGGTCAGTAATGAGGAATCAGTACAGAAATAGGCTTAGCAATAAATACTGTTTAACACCCCCTGTAATATATTGTGCGTTTACATTTTAACACTTCAATACTAAATATAAAATGTAACAGAAAGTACTTCAACTGAAAGTTTATAACTTACCTCGGACAGTTCAGGGAAATCATTCTTCAGGCAAAAAGGACATTGCCACAGACCAGTTTCATCATTACGTACTGGATTTGCCTGATCAAGTTGGTCGCCTTCAGGTTTACGATGAGTTATACCTGGGGACCAAAATAAAATATGTAACTAAAAAGGAAAACGAAATTAACCCTTTAATGGCCAAGGTCCGATGGTTTCGGGGTAAAATAGTGCTAATCATAATTTTTATAAAAACATATAATTTATACTAGGGATGGGTCGATTCTCAAATTTATCGATTCCAATTCCAAGAAATCAATTCTCGATTCCGATTCCAATGATCGGGCCTAAATGATGTGTCTGTTGACGTGATAGGCCTAAATGATGTGCCTGTTGACGTGAGAGGCCTAAATGATGAGTCTGTTGACGTGAGAGGCCTAAATGATGTGTCTGCTGATGTGACAGGCTTAAATGATGTTCCTGTTGACGTGCTTGGCCTTCTTAACTCTTCAACCTGACTCTGGGATGATAAGATTGCATCCAAATCACTAGATCAATTTTTGTCAGTCTCAGCAGGCCTAGTTTCAGTTACTTGCACTTTTTCACGAATGAATCTCAGTTGGAGCAACCTTTCAGTTTAGAGGTAACACCAATTTTTGTTAAGTCATTATTATGCAAAGTACCCAAATGTTTAATTATATTTGAAGTACTTTTTCTACCTCTAGGAGTTCCTTTATTGCAAATGTTGCACCTTGCGATGTTAAAATCGTCGTCTTCAATTGAAAAGTGCGCCCACACATCCGATGTCATCTTTTAAGTTAACTATTTATTAAATAAACAATTCACAAACTATAGTCAACCGCACAAACAAATAACAAACTCGTAATCAACCTCAATTAAAATGTCATAATTTTAACTTTAAACAATGTTCATAACATAACCTATCAAATGCGAACTACGCGCACAAATGTAGTAGAAGTGTGTCAAAAGTACTGTAATCAGTATTTTGTATTCGTTACTTTGCAGACACACAAAGTAATCACTACTAACTGTTCGAAGTAATGGTTACTGGATCACTTTGGTGCAGTGTAGATTCTCCGAATACTTTGAATCCACATTGTGAGCCCAGTCCAGGACTGATAGCGCATGCGCAGTAGCCCCGGTAACGGTGGAGATGGAATGAAATGAAATCGGATGTAACGACTAATGTAACGAGGAAATATAAACAGCGGCCGTGGCAATCGGCGTACGCGAACTTATTTGCAGAGATCGTGGTGGCCGGGCTCGGAATCGAAATCGACTTTTGGAATCGAGAATCAACCCATCTCTAATTTATACTTTAAAAAGGGGGTTTACATTGGGGTTTAAATGGTTTAAATTCAGTACCTTATCTTGAAATTGGTGAACTAAACTTCGTTCTTTTTGTTATGGCATAACTTATGGAATTAGTCAAACTTTAAAACATGAATATCTAAAAACTGATGGACACTATTTTCTCCCGACTCCTTCAATCAATACGTAATTCTTGTTTAAGTATAACAACAGTCTTATATAGTGAATCAAACTAATTAGTTACAGTGTCATTTATCAATTAATCAGAACATTTATTTGTAGATTTATCAAAAATATTTGTAAATGTGGTCTTTTGTGGGCAATAGGCCTACTACTATGTTTTAGAAAATTCAATATACAAAATTCAGATCTTGATAGAATGGTAAATTTTTTTGTTTATATGACGTTTATATGAATTTGTCTGCTTACATGTTAGCACCCGCCCCTATTTTAACACATCAGGGCATGCTCTACGGCAAATTGATCACAAGTGGTAAAAACTGTTCTCGACTATTTATTAGTTAATCAATACCTACAAATCTTTTTCACCTAATAATAAGGCATTTAAGGATTAATTAAAATATCTTAGTTACATTAAAATAAATTACAATGTTGGTAAAAAATGACATATTTTTGATTAGAAATTTAAGATATTTGAACACACCTCTTTAGCAGCTAACCGCAATTCTTGAATGACGTGATGGCATGCTCTTTAGCAATTTGCTGCAGAACTACTTTAAGATTTTTTAAATTTAAGCACACAATTATGGCAAAATAAGTGTATTAGTACTTTTTTACATTTGTATCATTTGGTATGTAGACCAAGTAATAAAGTTAAATGATTCTTAAAAATGAATATAAACTTTAGTGTGATACGCAGCAACCCACCCGTTAGCAAACAGCTCGTCCGACTGAGCACCTCATAGATCAATCCCTGGACATTCCAAGAACAGGCCAGCGACGGGTGTGTCGGGGTAAAACATAATAAAAGAAATATCTGAGGGAGGATAAACTAGCCCCTCAGGCCGTGCAATTAACAAATAAGAAAGTACAGAAGAAATGGCGAGAAAGTGGCAATTTTCCGCAGGGGCGTGTACCGACGAAACAAATTAAAAATATTTTCCATGTATAAAATATTTTCTTCATCCGACTTACTTACACAGTAAAAAAGTAAAAAAAAATTAAAGAAGATTTTTTCCAGATTTTACACGATTAAAAATATAAGTAAAGATAAATATTAATTTTTTCAAGCAATTATAAAGTAGATTAATTGGCTAAAAAACAAAGAAAACCCCATTAAGATTGATTGATAAGTACTAATGTTTCAATGTTTAATCTAAGATCGTGCAAATTCTCTGATTTAACCCTAGGCTCTTTTCTGTGGCAGGCGCTGGCCGGCAAAGGATTAAGAATGAATTTTGAAATAACTAACATTCAAACCGTCATATCAAACATAATGTGGTGACAAATGATTCAGTCAATTATATTACTAACCTGTCACAGTTGCTGTTATCATTTTCCCAATGTAAAATGTTTCTGGATTTTCCTTAGTCAGCATATCAAACAGTTCCTCTGGATTTGCTGACGAATACGGCGTCCTCAAATCTTTGTACCTGTGATTCAATTCAGCACGAATATCATATAGTGTGATGCTTTTATTTCCAAAACCCTGAAACCCATAATTACTTTAATTTAGAAAATATATAAATGAACAATATTTATAACATTCATGGTTTAAAAATCTAATCAACACTAATTTTAAACCGAAAATTCCACATTTTAGTTAGTTTGAAATAATATCCACAAATAATTAAAAAAGAAATTGAATTTACGTTAATACTTCTTGAATAAAATAATTATTTTTAGGTTATACAAGTAGAAAGTTCAATAGACTTTTGTAGAAAAATACTAAAGAATAAAAAGTCTTTAAATGTTGTTTAAAATCTGAAAACACTAGGAAAATAACACTCTTAAGAAAGTCGCTTCATAATAAATGGGAACAAAGAAGGGAGACACTATTACTCAATGATATTTCTATTAACATACCTGTCTCTCCAATTCTTCTGCAAAAGCATCTAAATCCAAATCTTTTAATCTTTCCGGGGATTCCAAGATCTCTTCAAGAGCACCTGCAGGATTAGCATCTTCATCGTCGTATTCCAATGCATCCACCGCCATCTTACGTGCCCATTCATAAGTTTCAGGATGAACTCGAGAACCGTCTAACACTTCGACATAGGCTTCAGTGCTACAAACACCAAAGCGGAAATATTATTTTACAAATTAGTTTCCTTTCAAAAAACATAGACTCAACAAATTAAGGTTTCTCTACAAGTGAATTTATTAATTAATTGATGTGGAAATTATTTAATTGGATTTATTTTTTGCAAATCAGAGAAGAGAAATATCTTCACACTAGCACTCACTGTTTATTCCAATTGTATTTAATTGTATCTGAATGTCCAAAAGATCAGTTTCTTACTCTTGAAAAATATAAGAAATGGCTACTTGAAAGTGACGTAAATATGTTAATTATATTTTATATAGGCCACAATGAATGGGTTAATTGTTTAATGCAAACTTGGTAGTTTTAAAGTGTTTATGGAGTTGTGACATAAGCATTCAAAACAGTTTTGATACGTATTCATATAAAAAAATGGCTCCAGTGTTTTGGAAAACACTTTTTTGCAGGCGTCATATTTTATTGGCTCTTTAAATGGGCCTACATTGCTGTTCAGCGATAATAAGGTGACGGACTAGAGATCAAAACAAAGTAATTAAGTTATCACTTATATAAAAATTTCCCTATTATATAAAATGTACTTTTCTGAAATTGTATTTAATTCAACCCACACGCTATTGCATCAATTTATAATGATATACTGAATTTAATTTTGTGAGATAATTCTATTTGAAGCTATATCTATATTAATCTAGATCACACATAAAATGATAAGTGCAAGATTATATAATAAGATTCATATTTAATAACATTTCCTTAATGTTATTACATATATAATGAATTAAATACATTTAATAATTTATTTCCTCAAATATCAAGGATAATTTTATGTAATATTGTCTATATTTGTTTGATTATCTATATTTGGCACGATTATATTTTGTAAGTTTCTCAAAGTTCTGTTCATACATAAATTAATTATAATAAAACTAGCTGACCCGTGCGAATATTTCGCAAGTTCGGAGTAGGCCTACATTTACCTGATTTAACACGTTGATTTAATTCAGTTAATTAAGTTTATTTATTTACATTGGTTTATAAATAACAGTTTCCCTATACAATCTTACAGTGTAAACAATCTAACTAACAGCTGTCATGCTAGTTAAACAGATGGTTAGTAGATGTCGCCTTTCATTAGGAACATACAGAGTATAATATAAAAGTTTTTTAAATCAATTTTTGTTATTAAAACATGAATTTTAAGCTGTTTGTCTATTTTTCCCGTGTAGTGGTTAAGGAAAGCCTTAAAATGATGCCTCATTCATGTAATTTGATGATGTATTAAGGAAGTTATGGCGTACCGACAAAAAAATAGTCTTGAGAAATAATATATGCGATTGAAGCTTAATTGATATTTGTTTGTTAATCTCGGGGTCAGGCACTCGGCTGACATGAGCAAACCTTTTATATGAACGCAATATATAAAGTTACAATACTGGGTAGAAATATATTTTGCAAAAATTTGGCGTCCTATTTGTTTTAAGTCCAAAGTTAATTCATTATGAAAAAATGTTACTTTTATCTTAAGTTCTTTAGATAAATTATGATACTTTATTCAGAATATACCAAGTTCTTTACTGTTTCACTGATTTTACACATTTATTAAACAAAAACATAACATTCGTTGAACGTAAATCGTCTATGTTAACTGTTCGCTTCAACTTCGGGACGCTTAATAATTTGACCCAAGCCATATTGTTTGAATCCAACATCGCGGGACTCTTCTTTACCGCAATTTAAAAGTTAGACTGTCTTCACAAAAGGTTGATCTGTGATTGGTGGGTTCACTAGTCATAGTCCGTGATGCACTGTGTTCAACTGACTTGTAGAAGGGTCCCCTAGTATGGTATTAGTATTTTTTGTGGGTTGGAGACTATGTCTGGACAATCATGTCACGCATTGACGCTCGTAGTTTTCATTTAATAATATTTTGATATTTTAATTTATTGTACAAATCGCTTGTGTATCTGGTATATAAAAACACTATTTACTTGAAAAGAAAATAATTTCATAATAAATTGGCTCGGGGTTTGAGATACACAGTAATGGCCTCTCGACAAATGTATTTTCTCATTAGTTAGTTACAACATTCACTTTGCAATAATATTCTTACGACTATAACTAAATTTTAAATGGGTTTTCTTAGTGTTTTATTATAAAAGTGCAGTGTTTGTGTTTGGAGCCTACGATCAGTTTCTAACATTATGATTACTTGTATTTATCTTAGGCCTATATTTTGTATGCCGACAAACATGGTGGTCTGTTTACATGTTTAAAATATGATTCTCTTAATATTTTCAATTTGATTTTCATATTGGTGTTGTGTTTACTGACATTTGAAAATATAATAAATGTAAATAAATAATTTCTGTGTTTTTGTTGGTGTTGTGAAGTACTTTGTTTTTTATAACTTTTATTTTGATTAATTGGTTATTCTAGTTTTCACATTTAAGCAGGTTTGTTTTGTATCTTAGCCTAATCATAACTTAAATTTATAATTTAGTACTGGTACAATTTAGTATGTGAATTCTGGGGTTAGTTTCTTAGTTAATGAGATAGGGTAATTTCTTAACCCTTAACGGGCGGCAAGCGCCTTTAGACGCGGCACGACCCAATCTCTAAGTGCAGTTAGCGCCTTTAAACGCAAATACACAAACACGTGCTTAGACGATTTCATAGTTCACGAAACTTCCAATAGAGTGCGTGGTGATGTTCTTTGAGTATGTTTAGACTAAATAAAAAATATAAGCAATGTCTGTTATGCCTTATCGGTCTGTGTTCTGTCACCAGAGCAAATGAGTCTACTATCGCAAGTGTTCTCAGCGCGGCTTACGCCTATAGATGCATCTGTTTCACTCAGCTGTTACTTGTTTGTTTGTACTGATATTCATTCCGAAGTATTAGTTTTGTATAAGTTCTTGTTTTTCTCAGTTTAGTGCGTAATTATTTAAGTTTTTATTGTTTTTAGACAACAATAAGTATTGCTTTTATGTATTTAGTTTTTGAATAATTGTAAATGCTGCTTAATTTAGTAAAAAAAATTTGAATTCTTAAAAAGCATTTAAAACAATTTTAAAATTAGTTCAGTATTTTTTATGTGTACTTCTTAACCCTAAGAATAAAAATTTAAAAAGAACATGGAGAAAATAAATATATATTTTTTAACTCTAAATGAGCGGTAGTCCATATTTTAGCTTAGCGCTTTAAGGTTTAAAGGTTAAGTCTATCTTACATTTTGCAAATTTATTTATTTTTTTAGGTTGTGTTCTTGTTTACATTTGATGTTTCGCATTTAGTTTGACTTTACCTTTAAATTATGGTCACTTGAAAATCTAGGTCAGATAAATTTATAGCATGGTAATTTGTGCCATTATACTTATTATACTAATGTTAATTTAAGGTTAAAGGTTTTAAATTATATTATTATACTCTTGTGTGGACTATTTATATTCAAATGTTCTATCATTATTAGCTTATTCTATTAACAGGAACTAAAACAATCAAATAACTTAAGCAGTTTTGTCCGGCTGATTTCCCACGCGTTATCAAAATAAACAAAGCAAAAACTGAACTTGCCTTTATAAGACCTTACTTAGACTGATCAGCTTAGACTGTCCTTTTCTTTAATTTTTTTAAATAATATAATAAATTTATATTTATTATTTACGAATCTGGGCTTTATGGTGGACTTATTACCTGAAGTAAACAAACTGTAAAATTACTGTGAATACACAAACCAAGTTTAATTTCAACGAATCTTTGCAAGTTTTAAATGATCATACGCTTATATTATTATTCCCGCGTATCGTCGTCTAACTCGACTAGAAACTCTTGCAAATTCAATTTTATATTTTACAATTCTGAAAGACTACTTAGAAGTAAAGATAATTTACACTAACCTGTCACCAAGAGAATTTGTATCAATCTTGATAAAGCCTGCACAATTTATAAACACTTTAGGTCCCATATGGCATGCAGTTACAAGAAGTGTTCTGTTCTCAAGCCTCTGATTGGTCTGCTTTAATAATTTTATAAGAGCAGCTCCTTTTCTTGGACCGAGACCACACACAAACTGCACAAGGTTCCCACTGTATATATTGGCTACTATTGCATTTAAGTCTACTCCTACTTCATTTGTACGGTTGACAAATTCCAAATACAATGCATCCAATAACTCTTCTCTGTTTAAATGATCCTTAAAAAGCAAACATGTTATTATCTATTAATGAACTATTCTAAAAGACATGTTTACAATATTAATATATAATTATTAACCATGTCCGACTCTATTCCCACCGAGTATGTTTTCAGTAGACCCTTCACGGTAATCCTCGGAAACCGAGAAGACTGGAAAGGAAACAACAAACCAGGACCTGCCAAAAGAAACCTAGTCTGATACAAAGAAGGGTCTCTGATGGGCAGGAACTCGGGCTATGGCATGTACAGCGCATCACCAAGGACAAATTTCAGAGACCCGCACTGTACAGTCTTTCAAGCAAAAATCTTAGCGATCATTGCCCACTTAGGTTTGTCAAAAGGATGCAGAAATAGGCAAATCCTAATTCTCTCTGACAGCCAAGCAGCACTTAAAGCTCTGGACTAAATACAAATCACATCCAAACTGGTGAAGGAATGCCTTTCCTCACTATCTAAACTCTCCACAAAAACATGGTGGAATTGAAAAGAAAGGAGCATGTACAGTCTTCATGGGGCTAGAACCAATGTGCTGCATTAGCCACAGCATGGCAATGAGCACAGTGAACAACTAGAGAGATGATCACAGTGCCAGAGATGATAGAATACCCCCGGGCACGCACAAAGCAAACGCGTGATCAAGGGACCAAGCATTAAGCTCACTAAGTCCCTAAACAAGTTAAACTAACAACAGCGTTGGAGTCATTACTAGACATAGTCAGATCAGGAAGAATCTAGCAACAGTAAAAGTCTTGGACGGCGACCAAAGCTGTCGGCTTTGAGAACAGACCCTAGAGTCTGCAAGACACGTCATCACTGATTACAGATGTTGGAGCACACAAGGTTGAGAGCTCTTCGGAATCCAGCAACCAAGGGATGAAGAAGACACTTACTAAGTGGTGAAAATCCTACATAGGAGGCACAACAAAGGTTGAAGTGCAGAAAAACTTCCTTCAAGGAGGAGTTCACTCCAAGCTAATCTAATCTAAACAGATTCAAAACCAGCATTACAAAGTTGTTCTCCAAAATAGAAAGACCAGTGGCAAAAATATGTGCCAGTAGATTCAAAGGCAGCATGTATTTGTTTGTGCCCGATAACTTCATTAAACTTAATTGCCATTTATGACAAGCTGGTTTATTCTGATAGCCTGACATTTTTTAAGCCATCTAGAAAAAATTGTCAAACATGTGCAAGCATGAAGCTTGGATTCTGGCTATGTGAATATGTGGTCTAATAATGTTGTAAGTTCGACACCACTATTGTGTCACATTTCCTTTACAGATCAATCTAAATTGTTATTTTATCGTGATCTTAAGGGTCGGCTCTAGCTGTCGGCCATGTTGGATAACACTCCATAACACCAATGTTAAATTAAAATCCATATTTTTCCTTTATTTTTGATCAGAAAATTATAAACGATATGTCATTTTAAAGCTATGGTCAATATGCATGCAAATGGCTTTTTCAAACTAAGAAAAACATTTTGTTTAATATTTATTAACAATAATTAAAAACATTGATTTTTAATATTTTTTTTATGTTGTCACTATTAGTTATAGCGAAAAACTACCAAGCCATTCGCATGAACAATTTTGTCCCCAAGAGTTTGGTATTTTTTTTTAAACGCTATTTGAACAATTGCGGGTTTTAAATGGATTTAGGCTGAGCAATGTCCGTGTAACCCACCGTCGCTATAGGGTGATTTAAATATTTTTTTACGTTGTAACTATTAGTTATAGCGAACAATTACCAAGCCATTCGGATGAACAATTTTGTCCCCAAGAGTTTGGTATTTTTTTAAAAAACGCTATTTGAATAATTGCGGAGTTTAAATGGATTTAGGATGAGCAATGTCCGCGTAACCTACCGCCGCTATTGGGAGTCGCAGGTTGCTTTCTGTTTTACTAAAGCCGACCCTTAACCTAAATCCTTTAAAAAATTGATTTCTGTTGCTGTGACTGTATTTATAGTGAATAAAAAGTATAGTTTTTCTACTCTGGTCACTGGCAAAGTTCTGTTCAAAACACATTCTAAAATAAGCATACTTCGGTCTATTTTCTTCTCTGTGGCGTAGTTAAACAAAGCAAATAACCCAAAGGTAGAGGTGTGCGAGATTGACTTTTTGAATTCGAGACGAAGACGGGATGTTGTTTAATACAAATTATCGTGATTGAGAAAAGGATGAGAGGTTTAGGAACAAACGAAAATTTATTAAATACAATTTATCGGATCGAGGAAAAACGAGAATAGCATTTTCAAGTTCAGAGTTAGAAATACCAAATACCTTTTTACATCATTGAAAGGAATTTAATGTATATGGGGATAAGTTAATTTTTAATAATTTAACCTTTTTCCGATTTGCTATTGCTACTAAGTTTATAAAGATACTACAAATATAACGTATCTCTTACTCATATGTACTTTAATAGTTGACTATTGATTAATAAACCTTTACACTACATATGCTTAATATTAATTTCATATAGCCTAATTATATTTATTTCTAGTTAAGTAATTAACTGCCACTATTTATTTTACTAAAAACTAAGGTTATATAAAACTCAATCTCTCTATGCTAAGTTATTTCTCATCAGTGTCAAGTAATTTAAATAAGATATTTCGATATCCTAATCACTCTCCCGTTGAGTTGTTTGGAAACTTCTATTTATCTTCTTTTCATTCTAATGTAACATTTTAGTTTTATAAAAAGGCTAAAAATAATACTTGAGATTTTTAAAAACATATCGAGAAATTTATGGCTGAATCGAGAAAAGAACGGAGAAATGAATTTTATTCTTGACAACGAGATATTGAGTTATTACTGCTCGAGAGTTTCGAGATCTTGCACACCCCTACCCAAAGAGTCTTCAGTTTACAAAAGCGAGCAGTAAGAATTATGGCTTGTTTGGGCCATCGTAATTCTTGTAGAGATGCATTTAAAAATCTAGGTATTCAGACCTTTCCCTGTACATTTTGGAAGTAATTTTACATTAAAAGTATAAGATTTCTGTGTCTCGAAACACTAATGCACGTGCATACAATACACGTTATAAAGATGACTTCCGTGGCAAACAGCACAGATTAAAAACTTTTCACAAGAAAAGCTACCATCTGAGACTGGAGTCTGTTTCATGAACAAACTCCCTAAAGAGTTTAAAGAAACAATGGAAGTCAATGTTTTCTACACAGTGGGGGAGTTTCTGGATGCCACAATATAGCTGTTTTGAGTTTTTGTATGTAATATGGTGCATACTTTTATAAAAGTCGTGTATTTTAAATTTTTTTTTTTTTTATATATTTTCACTGTTTAATCCTCTGAATATGAATTGAATGGTACATAGTACATTACTTTACAATATTTTTACTCAGTTATTCTGTTGGTTCTAGGGTTAAACACAGCCCGAGTCAACAGCTGTGGTAGTTTGTAGTTCGGTGTGATCTCCTGTTTTTCTGGATGTTTTAAATGTCTTGTATATTTTTTGTAATTATATTTATTTATTATGGTTTGTTTTATTAATTGAAAATTTGTATATAATTTTTAACAATGTTAATTATTGACTTTTTATGTTTTAGATATATTTATTTGTGAATAAATTTTTTTTGTTACCGTTATTCGGTTTAAAATTTTTAACAGTACAAAATATTTGATAATTAGATTTATAGTGTTGTGTTATTTTAATTTATAAAATCATAATTCAATTTGAAAAGACTTGTCTTATATGGTATGTAATGTCTACAAGATCAATAAAAATGAAATGAAAATTGTAGAACAAAAATAAAAATGTGCTATATACCGAGTCAAACAAATATGTCACCCACAAAATAAAAAAGAGAATACACTTAAATACAACCTAAATATGTACTGATTATTTGTGTTAACAATTTTCAGGTCTGGTCTGCGGAGATTACCATGCACGTGACTGCCTAGTCTACTGCTGAAGTCCTGTTGATTGGTGCGTTTGTGCAAATGAACTGTTTGACAAATTATTGTGCCATGTGGTATTGGAAGTTTTAATACAAATGTTTGGTAAAAAGAAAAAAAGTAACATGTCAAAACTTCCTACTTAATCATTCTTGTTCAATTTTATATTGAGATGATGCAAAATATAAGGTACACAAAAAAAGCAATAAACATTTAATAACTAATCTATAACTTCCATAAACAACCACCCCTTACCTGAAGAGTGTGATATCTGAGGCACATGATTTCTTCATCGGTACTACACAGTTGCGAAAATTCAACAAGAGGATCCTGTAAACGACGGGCTAAAGAAATGGCTTGCCTTAACAGCATAGGGTAATCTCGGAAGTCATTCTAAGACAAATCAAGATACAATAGTATTACATTTCATAAAATAAGCGTACAGATATAAACAGAGCTAACCAATTCATCTACAGGTTTATCTAGTAGCTTTGGGCCCACAAAATCCAGCGATTTGCCCAGGCGATTTTATTTATTGTTGGCACTATACAGTGTTAGTTAATTTTGTGTAAAACTTAATAAATGTAACGTAAAATTGCAATCAATTATTATTTATCATGTTAAATAAATTATTTTTATTAGATTTATATTACAACTAAAATATATGAGTAAGTGAAATCTTTCAAAAACCATGCCTAAATTTTGAAAAACGCTTGCTACCCACTTTAAATAAAATTACAGAAATAATGGTATATCATCGCTTGCAAACAAATTTTGCTGAAAATTTCAACAAAATTTACTTTTTGGTTCCAATGCATTTTGGCAGACATTTTGCGTCGACTAATACAATGTTTACGGCAAAAATCCTAGAGCTAGCAGAACTATTGCATAAAACAAAACCTTCTAAGTACACAAAGCAGACTGCCAAGAAAAAATACCACCTAACTACAGAATTTTTATAAAAAAACCGGCAAATTACTAACCTCTACGAAGACAATAATGCCTGACTGAAACTTGATAAAGAACCAATACCACTTAACTAACGTGGTAAATTTATTGACTTAGATTTCATTTCTTCGCTAGTAAAAAGTATCAAAAATGTTTTACAAATAGCATTATATAAATACACATTTAACAAATCAGAAACATTGATATTGTGCAATTGCAATTTATTATCTGCATTGTTTTTGTGATATAGTTAATGGTTCTGTTTTGTCTATTGTTTTGTGGTATAATGTTGTTAGTAGTTTTTTTTTTTTAGTATAATATTAATTTGTATATAATTTTTGGATGAGTGATTTTAATGTTTTGTTTTGTTGTTGATTTTGTTTTCTAGTTTGATTAGGACCAACCTATGTACGAGTGTTTATGCCTCCTATAGTTGTATGCAAGGAATTTGGTAATAAATAAACTTAAATACAGTTCCAATATATATTAATCAAGACAATAGAGGAAATCAAAATAGTTAAGCACAAAACACCAATAAAGACTTCCAGAGACAGACAGGTGGGGGTAGATTAAGTTAGATAAACCTTTTAATACTTTTCAGTCGGGACATATTAGTAGGCCGACGATGAACTGTAATAGCCATACTATAATAATTTATTTAAATGTTTTGTGTTGTGTTATTTTAAATGTGACTTGGTGAACAAGTACGTATATTATATGTTTGTGTTAGACTTTAGACTGGAGATAAGAAACTCTGAAACCTTTAGACCCGTCAAATAAAGGACTCTAGACGGACATGAAGGTATGTAAACATTATATAGTCGATGCAGCAGTTCTGGAGGCATTATAATATAATAAATAAATCCTTTAATTTTAGAATTGTAATGGTTATTAGTATTTTAACCAACATAAAATGCGTTCAAGAGTTAGTTTGAATAAATAAGCTTAAACCTAACCTACTTACTTCTCCTTTAATTGAGTTAGCGTAAACTTTAGAAAACTCATTATCCATAATTTCCACTGGTATTTGTGGATATTGTTCGTCTTCTGCTAAATTATTTATCACTTCTTTAAGATCCGCAAGAACCATAGTGGCTTCGCGAGACTCTCCTCCAATTACTATCGCATGAGGTTTCTTTGTTGAAATAAAGTTTCTTACAGCCAGTATATCAGCTTCCTATAAACACAAATAAATACTTAACAATGTCTAAACAATCCATGTGTTTTCCCCTCAGCCTAACTACCACACCCTAAAATAGAATAAATTTATTACATCAAACTATTTTTACAAACAAAAGAAATACATAATTGAACCCTGTTGTAAAAGCAACCCCAACAGGTTAAAAACCCAATTACTGGGGCGCCATCTATACAAAAATAAAATAAGTCATGCCTAAACTATGAAACAAATAATTAAACAAAACAACCAAATACAGGTTCAAACACATTATGTACAAATAAGCAACAATAATGAAAACATAAAAACCAACATATTAATACCTAACTGTTGAGTCCCATCAAAACTTGCAAACCCATAATCAAAGCTGGTTTAATATAGACAAAGTTTCCCTACGAAACCTCGACAAACCCCAGGAAACATCCACCCAGTGAGCGACCACATTATATAGAGCAATTGACGAGTTCAGGGGCGACGACGCATGAGCATTAGTTCTAATGCACTCCTGGTAAAGTAGTCATCTGATTCTTATCCCGTAAAGTGGAACATACCAGCATATCTGTCTTAGACTCTCAGGATCCTCGATCACGCCACACATAACTCCTCTCAAGAAACACAATCTCAACAAATTTCTCTTAACTGCTAAAGAATTGACTTCAAATACACTTAAAAATTCTTTATACCTTATTGTTCAAATTTGTTGGTTATTAAATCCAAATATTTTATAAAATAACACACGCAAAAATATTTTCTGAACTTTTTCTATCATATTTATATAGTATTTTGTTAATGGGGACCAAACAATACAGGCAAATTCCAGCCCTGATCTAACTAGACTATTAAATAAAAGTTTAAGAATGACAATATTATTAAAATCCCTCCCTAGCCGACAAATAAAACCCAATGTGGAATAAGCTCTCTTTACTATATTAACAACAAGACATGATAGCTCCCAAATCCTTAAAGTTAGTAACTCTATTCAATAACTGCAAATCAATGTTATAATAATTGTTAATTAAAGGCTGTAACACTCTATAATATGACATGACGCAACATTTTTTAATATTTAGATGAAGTTTATTATTTTTGCACTAAATAGATAATCTAACTAAATATGCCTGCAAAATTTGAAAATCATAAAAGTTTTAATATTTTTTTAAATTTTCAAATTGTCGTTGTACATTAAATATTAACAATTATCGAAACACGAAGTTATGTCATTAATGAGGATATTAAACAATAAAGGTCACTCCTAGGAAACTCATCAAGGTAAAAAATTTAAATTACTAAAGTTAAACTCATTTATAACATTTTTTAATCCAACATCTTTATCTTAAATATATATTTTATTAACTTTATTTGCAAGCAATTGTTGGATGATTACTATTTAAACATTTTTTTTTTTGTATAGTGTACAACAATTTAGAACACATGCATTTCAACATTTCAATTTTTCTTCTAATATACAGGATTGGATTGTATACATTGAAATAAATGAAAATTGTTCAGAAACATTTTTTCCGAATTCGGCTTGGTTTAGCCACCATTTAGTTTTTTTACAAAAACTTTCTGTAACTGCAGAAATAGATAAGACATTGAGTTCAAATTTGGTATAAGCATTTTGCATGTTACAATTTAGAAAAGTACCACACACAAGTTTGAATAATTTATTTTTATCATTTTCAAAATGGCGGCCATTACGAATTTTTAAAGAATATCTTGAAAGCCGTTAACTTTACAAAAAATGTACAAGAGACGAGAAATATATATTTTATTTTAACGACAGAAAAATTGGTTTTCTTGTCTTTTCTGCAGGTCAAATAATGTTCACAGTTATCAACAAAAAACTGAAAACATAATTTCTTGGTTCAATGAATTGTCTATAATACAAAACAATTAGCCTAAAATCAACAATTTTTGAACTCTAATAGTTTTAATAAATAATTTATCTTATTTATTGCTATGAAATGCATTACAAATTCAAATGTGGGTCTTAACCATTTCAAAATGGTGACTGATAATATGCTTCAATAATGCTAACAAATTTAATCAAATGCTAAAATTTTATCAAAATAGCAACAACAGCACAACTGTACCAACTGCAGTTATTGTATTTTCATCAGCGATTTTGTATTTATTGGAATCGGTTAGCAAATAAAGTAGTTATGATTTCTTACAATTTTACTATTGTTATTAATCATAATAAAAATCAATAATTGTACATTAAAACATCATTCAAACAGTAGAACAGAGGTAAAAACATTTCACATTAAATTAAATGTTCGATGTGACCTCCATTGGCGACGACACACCTCTAGTTGTCGCCCCATAGCCTACCATACTCGCTCTAACACTCCAGACATAGCTCTAATCCTGCAACACCCACCTTCAATCCGCTATCTGATATGTGTAATGTTAACAGATTAGCAATTCTGTGTATTTGTTATACCAAATTTGAACTCTATACCTTACATATTTCTGCAGTTACAGTAAGTTTTTGTAAAAAAAAAAATGGCGGATTGCGACTAAACTAAGCCGAATTCGAAAAAAGTGATTGCACATTTGTCATTTATTTAAATGTATACAATCCAATTCTGTATAGACCGCTAAGGTTTTTTTCGACACCCTGTATATACTATAGGAAAACGTTCATATTTTGTTTGACATTAGAACATTACTGCAATATTAATATTCTTACTTTAAGAAGTCTTTCTTCTTCCCTGAACGCATTTTTCCTCCTTAGTATGTTGGGCAGCCTTAGATAATCTGTACATTCTCCATCCGTCGCTATCATACAAGCGAATGCTGCTTGTGAATAGTCAGGTACATAAGATAAAGCCATTATTCGTAAACCTTTACTCGTGTCCCACTCATCATCTTCTTCATCAGGTAGATCGACAGTCAACGGTGCCACCTAAACAATAAGTATTAAATTTGCAATTTTGATTTATAAATATTAACGATTTCTACAAAAACAATTACTTTTTCATTTAAGTTAGTTAAACCTTTGTAGTTGGCTAACCACTAAGCATTCGTATTCACCCGCTCCCTCAATTTTGGTTTGGACCAAATTCGCCTGTAGAAGACGTCATGCTCTTTACAAAAAGTGTCCCCGCTGCAAAGCCCGCCCACTACAGAAATATCCTTGAATGTATCAATCGAATTTTAAACTTTATAAATAATTATAACTTAAATTGATGCAATACGGATTAACATAGAGTATGATTCCATAATTGAGAAATCATGTTTAGTTTGTCTCGAAGATGCTATGGTGGGGTGAACCATGCGATTTGTGAACGACTTGTCTAACCCTCACTGGGCCTAGGCTAATAGTATATTACTTGGCTGCCAGTATTTAGAGACTATGTCAAGAGAATTTATTACTTATTATTTAATTATTTTGATTTATTAATTTAATTGTTATGTAACGTCTTTTACCTTTCATACGAAGTGGTGAGAAAAGGTCAGGAGGGTAGGGTTTCCACATGCAAGAGCATGCTAGCTGATAATTACTTGTAAAAACAGCAAACATTATTTCAACATTTTACATAAATTAAAAGATTTACAGAAGTTTTCTTTCAGTTTTACATATTACCTACCTTTATCCAATTGTACAGTTTTCGGCAACAAGCTTTTAAAACAAACTCCTTTGCTTCCATTAACAGTTGTGCTTTCAGCTCTTTTATCAGATCAGGAAATAACATTCTTTTAAGTGCAAGCTCCACACATTCAGCTCGCAAGTTGTTCCACTCTTGTACATGTTTACTAAATTCATCCTAAAACCACAACATTTTAATTTTATTAACAGTGTTTAAGATTATTTGTATTGAAGTCAAATTTATGAGTATTTAATTTGACCAAAAATACTCATTTTAAAAACTAATAAAAACCATAATATTTTAAAGACAATAAACGGAAAATATATGAGATTCAGGACATTTTGTTATACGAGGAGGCGCGCGCAAAAGTCACTTGACAGTCAGTAAAAAAATTCTATACAAATCGATAGCAAGAAGTAGCAAAATAGTTTTAGCCCATGATATTGGTATTACAAAATATTGATAATTATGCATTGTCAAGTTGGTGACACGCAAACACAACAATCGGTCTAGTCAGCTGGACATGTTTAACGGTATAGTTTCAGAATTGGTTTTGTGTTAAACAGTTGTAACGATGTTAACGAAAGAAGAAAGGATTTTTGCTTTAAAAACTTTTTATAAAAGTGGTGCTATTGCAGTTATTTAACCCTAGAAGTGGCAGTGTTAAATCGTTTTGAGATTTTGTTCTTTTTTTGCGTTTTGCAAGCATTTTTTCAAAAGTTTGCCAAAAAAAAGCAATTTGAAAGTGTTCCATGGCTCTTTTTTTATAGAAAAAGGTCCAAAGAATTCATATATGGAATTAAAAAATTTATTGAAATGTAAAATTTACTTTTTAAGTGAAAACTTCTTTAGGCACTTTGTGCACCCCGTAAGAAAGCATTTGCGGGTGAGGAAAAAAGTATGAAATCGCGACACCGCCACCGCGAGTATATATATATATATATATATACTGTGGTATATACATTTGCGGGTGAGGAAAAAAGTATGAAATCGCGACACCGCCACCGCGAGTATATGTATATACTGTGGTATATACATTTGCGGGAGAGGAAAAATGTATGAGATCGCGACACCGCCACCGCCACCGAGAGTATATGTATTAAATATTATATTTATTGGTTATTTTTAACTACTAATTGTATTGAAACAATTTAAACACATTACATTTTAAATTTTTTTATCACTATTATTTTTGTCATTTCATTTTTTCATGTTTATAGCTGTCGTACCAGGCTTAGTTCAAGTAAATAAGTAAAACTTTTTATAACTGCCGTCTCCGGCTTCGGTCAGGTAAAAATGAAAACTTATAGCTGTCGTACCAGGCTTAGTTCAAGTAAATAAGTAAAACTTTTTATAGCTGTCGTACCCGGCATCGTTCATGTGACCAAGTAAAAAATTGCATAGATGTCGTAAAAGCTTAGTTCAGGTAATTAAGTGAAACTTTTATAGCTGTCTCCGTCGCTTCTCCTAAATTATTTAAGGCTCCATCGCATCTCCGCAATTATTTAAGATCCCATTACAACATCGATTAAAAATACTTCTTAATAACTCGAAAATAAAGTTAACTATATATGAAGCTAAAATGTTTTCACTTCTGCCGGCAGTCCCACGACTGCCTGTTTTTTTATTGTATTGACAATACCGCATGACTGAAACTCGATAAACAACCAATACTGCCTAACTAACGTAGTAAATTTATTAACTTAAATGTCTTTCCTCCAATTCAAGAATATCCAAAATGTTGTTTTCGAGTGTCATTACTGATTTTCGAAGTTGTGTTTTAAATTGTTTCAATGCTGTTAATTCATAAAATTAGCAAAAATCATATTCATGTGTTTTAAGAATTAATTTCTATGTTGTTTTTAGTTATGTTTAATGTCAGTATTTGATAAAATTTATGCACAACTAGGCAAAACCAGAGTTTGAAATTACTTTTAGTGCCGTTAATTCATAACATTACCACAAATCGTATTTAAGTCGTTTTTTTTTTTTTTTTTTTTTTTTTTGTGAAATATGTTTTAAATTACATTTAACACCAGCAAATCATAAAATTTTTAATTAGATTTTAATCTTGAAAACGCACGACACTTTTTCAGACTTGTAAAATTCTTGTTCCAAGTCTGCTATTAACTGATAACTATAATAAACTACATTCCACTCGCACAGCCCCTAATAAACCCGTTAAACAGGCATAGTTACCTTAGCCGGCCATATTAACCCGGCATCAGTCGCATGTCTGGTTTTTTGACCACCTACCTAGTTTTTTTTCCGCCTTACTGTGAATTCTTAAATAATCGTTGCTGTCCAACCTTGAATTAGTAAGGGCACAAGTGGAGATTGAGTAGGAGGAGGGAGGGGGGAAACCGGCCACTTCAGACCATAGCAGAACATAAATTTGTCTATTTGATCGAGTGCGAGGATTCATGTTGTTCATGTAGCTAAGATAAAATACAGGATTTTTCTTAAAAAATAATAAGGTGTATAATTTTTAAGTATTTTCTAGAGATAGAGTATTTTTAAGGTTTAGAATGTTCTGTTAAGATATAATTCCAAAACGCATTTATTACATTGTGAATTTGTTTACAGTTTTAGTTATACTGAAATTAAAATTCTTCTTTAATATATATTCTTCTAACACTGGTCTAAATAAACGGTATCAGTTAACTGACACAAACTTTCTCCCAACTTACTGTAGTCAAAATAATATTGTTTTTAATCATTTTATTTACTACTTTTTAGAACAAAACAAAAAAATAATATTCTACCTACGTCAATCGTATAAAAAAGTTATTGTCCCAGGCGGGATTCGATCGCGCGACCTTTGAATTACTGGCCGTCCTCGCTACCGTTGTGCTACCCCGTGCGGCCGTCGCCGTGATGCTAGATTGACAACATAAACTTGTTTATTTTTTAATATTTCCCCATAATTATGAAACGCCGAAGTTTTGATAAAAGCGGGTGGTGTCATTTTGTTTGGCATCTTAAGCACTATAAATACTGAAAATTTGATCAAAATCGTTAGAGCCGTTTTTGAGAAATTTGCATTTTTGTCGTTTTTTATGGGTTTTTAGGGGTAAATTACCCTTAAAAATTAAAAATTCCAAAAAATGAAAAAAACGCCTGGAGATATTAGGGTTTAGTACCTACATACCAAATTTCATGAAAATCGGACCAATAGTGTCCCCTCTGGTCGTGTATACATACTGACACACTGACAGACAGACACCACGTTAAAAACACTTTTTTGGGTTCAGGGAGCACCAAAACAAAAAATTCCACTAAAAATATTTTTGGGTTCAGGGAGCACCAACACAGATAATTGCACTAAACAATTTTTTGGGGTTCTGGGAGCACCAAAACAGATAATTCAACTGAAAATTCAAATTCGAACATTTTTACGAAAACAATACTTTCTCCATATGATACGTGTATAGGGTGGAGAAAGTAAAAATTAATGAATATCACGAAAAAATGCTTTTGATTGACTTATAAACCCATGATTCTGATTTACGGACAAAAAGATGAAATGGATGATTGATGCCGAGTTAAAACCAATAAACTATGGCTGAAGTACAAATAGTAGTGCTGAAATCACCCATTGCATTCTGGGCCACAGTAGAATTCATACTCACAGATTGAGCAACATGCCGAGAGATTCAATACATCTAAATCCGATCTAAGTAC
>JAGFPH010000643.1:240575-266026 GCA_018207615.1 Philaenus spumarius
TTGTCTTCAATACACAAAGCATTGCGTGCTTCGCACGCCATTCCACATATTGGGATTGTCTTCAATACACAATGCATTGCGTGCTTCGCACGCCAAACCTCGTATTAGGAGTATTTTCAACACACAAAGCCTTGCGTGCTTCGCACGCCAGCCCCACAGTAGAATCCACCACATTTTCTTTGAACCGGGTACTTCTATGGTATTTCACGTTTTGATCGATTTTGGGGTAACGAAGCGAGCTATAAGGTCGCGTAAAAAAACAAAATGTGCAGAATAACATCTTACATTTATATTTTTAGAAAAAACTCTAAAAAAAATTAATTCTCTAAGTAAAAATTTCAAAAAATTGTTACTTCCGGTCAAAAAATTTACTTCCGGTTGTTGGATTTTTTTGGATAACGAACTCGTCCGAGCCACTTACACAACCAACACGTGTACCAAATTTGGACCAAATCGGACTTAAAATGCGACCGCTAGAGTGCGAACACATATATACATATATATATATATATATATATACATATATACATACATATATATATGCATTTTAATGACACCCCAAAACGTGTTCTGGGGACCATGATCGGTGCTCATTTGCTACTCCCGACCTTGGGTCTCACCATAAGGGCCACTGCAATAGCTCATTTTTCCTATGGAAATTCGCTAATAAGACGGAAACGTACTGCGATTTGCAAAATAATGATTCTGTCCAATCAAAAAAATGTTAAAATAATAGACCCTTTTTTCGGGGAAAATACAATTTTCCGAATTTTTGATTATCCGAATGGGGTCCGGGTCCCAATTGATTCGGATAACTGGAGTTCTACTGTAATATGATATGAAATTGAATTTGGAACACTAAAGTGTTCATTTTGTTTTTAATATTTTTACATATGCTTTCTGATATGTCTAATGGCATGTTAAACTTTTCTAAAGTATTGAGTTTCTACTTAAATATGTTTCAGAAAATAATACTATGAAAATAATAGTTAATGATCAAATCTATTCGGTCAAAAATCAGAAAACCACAAGTACTGGGTCAGAATTCCAATCTCATCATTTGTATGAAACAACTTTGAAAGTCTGTGACAAATGGGTTAATAGAGTATAGCCCCAAATGAATGACTCTTAAAATGATCATTTTTGATATTCATCTATGCCGGCTGATCATTTTGACTATTGTTGCAATGGTACGTTTGTTGATTTTGAATCAAACAGTGAAAAAGGTGAAAATGATTTAACATCAGAGTAAATTTGAATTGTGAATCACTTTCTCTGATTACACGGAATTGGCCTAGAGTAACACACGTTGCAAATGGATTTGAGAAGCATTTTCAATGACCAACTAATTAATACACCCACTTCTATTTATTCGCACCACTTTCAGAAACCGTGTGTGTGATATTTCATAGAGCGGACATTTCATATCCCTCTAACTGCCCTAAAATATCACCACTTGAAGTGAACACATAGTGTACGCGTCTAATAAAAGTGGTTTCGACACAATAACCACTGGCGATCGACTTGAGAAGATTGTGGCATTTGTAAGGGAACTGCTTTACAGAGACAATTTTGAGAACCTACGAAAATGCTTTGAGCACTACTTATAGCATAATGGAAATTACATAGAACATTGTATTCTGTCACAAAAAACTTTGAATTGTAGTTCTTGTTACTTGTACTATGTAATTTTTCAACTATTCAAGTCTAATAAACATTTTTGTCATTTTTTAGTAAAAAGTATCTAAGTTAACAATTTAAATAGATAAGTTTAATTGTACTTCCTCCGTCTGTGATTAATTTTTTCTTTCCTTTTTACTGGTTTCAGAACATTATGTCTCATCATCAGAATATTTCCTCGAACAGAAGAGGTTGTGATACATGAAAACACTTAGAACATATACATTACACTAACAATCAACGTGTGCCTCGATGATTGAAGAAGACTCAACAACGACCTCTACTGAGCGAGGAAGGATTCTGATGATGGTCCATATCTGTAACGCGAAAAAAGAAAAGAAAAAATAGTCACAAACGGAGTAAATGTAATAAAACTTATCTATCCTGACTATGTTTACAAATGTATAGTAAAAAAATTATGATACATAAATATATATATTAGGGATGGGTCGGTTCCATTTTTTTTCGGTTCTCGGTTCTAGAGTCAAATCGGTTCTCGGTTCCCGGTTCTAGAGTCAAATCGGTTCTTGGTTTTATTTATTATTCAAGGAATTTAACAAGAATTTAAGTGTAAAATATAAGATTTAATTTGAACACTGAAATGATTACGGTACCCTAAGTATGTTATTTACAGATAATTAAAAAAATTGGGTGTGCATATGACCACACAATAGAAGTGAAAACTTCTATGCGAATTTTACAGCGTGTAAAATGAATATTGATTAACTACTGGATTTTATTAACATTTAATTTCTTGGTTAATAAATAAATAAAATAATTACAATTATTTTAAAATTTTTAGTTTGGTTTGCTTTTAAAGCGTATTATTTACATTCTTATTTTTTAGTCTAAGGACCATGATCAGTGCTCACTTATTACATCCAACAAAATTAATGAGCTCCCGAAGTTTTTGTATATCGTCGTGAATCACCCTGTATATAAAGTTTTTAATGACACCTGAAAACGTGTTTTGGGGACCATGATCAGTGTTCACTTACTACACCCAACAAAATTAATATTGCATTGTCATCGGTCCTTGTTAAGTGTGCAAAGTTTCAAATCAATACGACGTTTTGAAGGGGGTAGAAATCATGTCGTGTTCTGGGGACCATGATCAGTGCTCACTTACTACACCCAAACAATTAATATTGCATTGTCATCGGTCCTTGTTCTTCATATATACTATACACAAGGATATATATATATAGAAGTTTTCACTTCAATAAAAGTATTCAACTAAGTTAAATTACAGACAAAAAGTCACTCTCAACGTGTATTATAAAATATTGTCACACTTTCGATGCCATTGATGAAAAGACTAGCCTACTCCGGTTAAGTTTCCACATATCCTCAACTAACTAAACTTAATCAAATTAATATGTTAATTCAGTAGAGCGTCGATTATCTGAAAGCAGAAATGTGCTGTAAATAAATAAGTACATTACAGTACTACACTAATAATTCTGAATTTAAAGTTTTTTACTCGCATAATCAGCCGAGTTGTAAACTTCAGGGAGTTTGTGCTCTCAACGGAACAGCGGTCGCTGTTGAGTCAGTCGAGTGCATGGCCGACCGATGCTGTCAGTCGTTAGTGAGTTCACAGTGAATTTAATTACCCGAACAAATTGGTTATCAGAAGTTCCTCGGTCCCAATTTGTTTCTAAAAATCGGCGCTCTTCTGTATTAACTAATTGCGGTAACTAAAACAAAATGAATAAAACTCTGCACTAAAACTGAATACCTACTGTACGTATTTACACACAGCGTTATTAACTTGATATTACTTTGTTCTCTAACAAGTTGTTCAGACTTCGGCGGGACTAAACTGACGCCGTCGAATGAAATTTTCAATGATTGAGAAGTTCCGATTATTTCTGAACTCATCCGAATTGAACGTTCAGAAACAAAACATATAATATTCCGAGCGTTAATGCAATTCTGGTCAATCGTAAAAAAATATTATGCCTAATCGGATTCCGAATAATTTTTTTGACACTTTTTCTTGCGTAATAATTTTAATCATTTATTATTTTTTTTTTTAACTTTTATGAATAATAAAGGGATTATTGATTGTTATAATCACCGATAGCAAAAAAAATAATAATTTAGGCATAAATATTAATTTACAAAGGCTACATTATCTGATGAAATGAGTGCATCAAACGGGCATTCACGTCCACCATCGCCACACGATCGAGCTAAATTGCAACGCATGTCGCGTTCAGAAAAACTAACGCGAAGAGTTTAGTTTTATAATAACAGAAAATGTGTGAATATTCTTTTTTTCTCTTTTGTTTTGTACCACTATAAAGGGGTCGTTTCAATTGCCGAATTTACGTCAATATTCGACATCAATCGGGTCCGGTTCTAGAACCGACTTTTTAGCTCATCGGTTCTCGGTTCCGATTCCGCGAAGAACCGGCGGAACCGAGAACCGGTATCGGGAACCGACCCATCCCTAATATATATAAACATAAATATAAAACAATACAAATGAATTTACTCTGTTTAAACCAATGGCAAAAATATATTCAAATTAAAAATTACTTTTTCCTCCAGCTACTACATTAAGCGATCTTTACTGCCTCATTAATAGGGTAGAAAGAACCACGTATAGGCGGGTTGTAAAGTAAACTCAATGCTTTTTATATGGGTACTTTACCGCCCACTAAATCATATGTTAGTAAAACAGCTCCTGAAATAACAAAGCATTAAAGAACTTCCGTCTCTGTATTCTTGGCATAACCTCAACTGTATTTGTACATATGAACGTCCATGTTTTAATAAAGTTATATTTTTAAAATCTATAAACAATAATTAACACTTACGTATAGCAAGGGTGATTTTCGTCAATTTCCTTTATACCCTTCTTGGTTGGAATTATGTCCATTTTGGCTCTTTCAAAGAATGTCTCCCTAACTGCGCTCCGCACCAAAGGTTCTCTAGCAAGTTGCATGGCAACCATGTATTTTCCTGCTCGAAGCACATCCTCTGCATTTGAAAACTTACTGCAAATAGAATTGATATTTTAACTTTCAATAGATTTAGACAAGTTCTATCAAACCTTGTCAATTTGTAATTGGAAGAGATTATTGTACTATTTGTGTCCAACATTAGGGTTTTGGTAAAACAGAAAGTTCCTTAACATTTCATAAATTGGCCAAGCTTAAATAGAATGCCAATAATGCAAAAGTGAAACAAGATTTGTAAGCTTATGAAAAAAAGTTTGAAGTCCAAAATCCTACTTACTTCAAATGATTTTCTGTAAAAATGGAATTACTTTTTTTAAATTAATTAATGTACAGGTAGTGACTATTTTGAATAGCATTAGGCTTGGGAGCAAAAAATATTTTAAAATGGCTTGGTTGTTAGAAACAAAACATATGTTCAGTAAAGAAATTATGCAATCCTGAAAGAATATATTATTAGTTTTCCCTTAAAATCCAGTGTATCTAAAAAATAAATTAAATAATGTCTACACTGCCGTAACTGCATGAAAGAAGTACTTACGCAGAACAATATTCTTTGGCAATATCGATTGGAGCACCGTTTTCTTGATCCACTTCGTGTCTTTGGTAATTGTCTCGCAAGTTCTCAGAAAACTGATCCGGCGTTAAACCAAATCTTTTAGCTAAACCATCTGAAATGCAATGTAAAAATTTAATTTCGAATGAAATACAAATTTGTTTAATAAACTTTTTACAATAAAACTGCATTGCTTTGATTTTGTATAAAATTGTGCCGATTGAATATTTTAAATAGTTTTCAAAGACTTATTACGGTACTGAAATTAAAAAAACAAGGCCATAAATATGATGATACTGTAAATATTTTCTATGGGCTTAAGATATTACAGAGATTTTTTAAATGATATGCTTCAAGCAAGACAATATTAACCATACTAATTTTCAATAAAAAATAATTGCAAAATTTCAAACACAAAAACATATTTTAATAAACTTTATGTATTTTTTACCTCCAGTGGTCCTATTGTTGGAGTCGATGGCCTAACGGCAGTTTCAGCCTCACTGGACCATTTTTATCCCCCAATACGAAGAGGTGTTATAAGTTTAGCATGTGTACCTGTCTCCTGAACGGATGAACCGATTTTGTTTTTTTTTTTAAAGGTATCTTGATTAAGAGTATCTTTAGCTACGATTAAAGAAAAAAATTTCTTTCAGCTCTTTTCTAGTTGAGGAAGGGATGTGAGCAACTTCCCCAGGTCTGATCAATTCGAAATTTGGTATCCTGTTACTTATTAAATGATATTGTAAGAAAAAGGTAAACTTGTCTGATATTTTCAATTTTGAATTTTACTTGGTTTTTACTATCTGTACAGATTGAAACTTGTAATCCATAAAAGAATGTTTTGAACCATTTGACGATTGTTTAAGGGACAAAAGGTATACTTTTTTAAAGTATTTAATATGTAATGTATACCTGTCTAATTTATACCTGTCGCTTCTAAGCTGATGAGATATTAATACTTACCTGGACTCCGGCTTGGGATGTTTTGCATACTTTTACTAGTATTTATGTTTTTGTTTTTAAACCAATGCGAAGGTCAACTTTTTGCGTTAAAAGAGAAGCTTGGTAATAATTTTATACACTTAAGCAAATTAAATCCAAAAAGTTTATCAATTTAAACAAAAATTTATTTGCTAGTTTTATTTAATCCTTATAAATATTTTTTATGTAGTTAGCTAATAGTAAAACTAAAACAAACATGTATAAAAAATTGTGTTTTTGTTAATTTTTCTTAAAAGTCTTATTTTGCATCCAAACCTTACGTGATAGAAAAAACCAATGTTATTTTTTAAATCAGCACCCAAAACTATATAAAAATTAGTTACTAAAGCTAAAAACGACTTTTTACAAAATTATTATTTATTAATAATAAAAGTGATTTATTAATACTTAATAAAGATAAACATTATTTAAAAACATACAACAATAAAGAGTACCATAAAACTGTAAATAAATTAGTGGTCATCACTGCATTCATGAATAATAGCAAATCAGTAGAGCTTGCCTGCAAGGAGCATATCATTATTGAAGATATAGGACTACATTTTAACTACAGTTTACCAGTAAATCCGTGCATCAAGAACAGACATCTTTCAATATATTTAGGATAAACACATAAGTTTTTAGTACACAGAGAAAAGAGCCCAAAAAGTACTTTAAATCAATTCGTACCTATTCCAGCCTTCCTGCACATTGCATAAGGACCCGAACGAACAGCCTGTTTTAACGTATCTCCCGCAGGCGGAGGAAGTTGTTCTACTTCAATTATATCTTCTTCTTCAGGAGGCGGCTCTTCTCCATCTTCCTCTCCGTCTTCATTCACTCTGGCACGTCTTACTTTACGTGCAGCCAGAGCTATCTCACGTTCCTTCTTACGGACATACTCTTGCATTGCGCTAACTTCATGACCGTAATACAGCAAAAAATGAGAATGCACATCCTTTAACTCTTCTGTGGTTTTTACAGCCTTTAATCTAAAAACAATTAATTTCAATGTTACAAAGTGGACAATCTAAAGTAGTTCACTAAATGCAGCAAACCATTCATAGGACTAATGAGGTATGATTTGGATAGCTTAACAATTGGCCTGGAGCGGTTAAAGCTAAAATTGGGAAGCCTGTTTTTAGTGTTTTGCAAGCACTTTTTAAAACATTCGCTAAAAATAGTAATTCTATCCCAATCCAAAAGTATACTTTACCTTTTTTGTAGAGAAAGGTTCAAAGAATGCATATATGCAATTAAAAAATTTATTGATGTAAAATTGTAAAAGTTATTAGCTCAAGAAACAAAAAATGTTCAGTTACAAAAGGTAAAAGTTCAACTTTAGGCCTAAATAACAAGTAGTAAACATTTTTTGTTATTTTTTTCATAAGCATAAAATTTTTCGTAATTTAGTTCTAAATAGAACTGTATAAAAACATTTATCAATTTCAAATTTCTTATTTTGAAAACACCAGTTTTTATGTCCCAACTACACGACTGCTAACAAAACTAGGCCTAGTTTGAAACGCAATTTACTAATATATGCTTTGCCCAAAAATGAAATATTATTATAACAAACGTATATTGCAAAAGCATGTGCCAACTAGGCTATACACAATAGAAGTAAAAAATGTGCCTGCCACCATATATTTAATTACTATAAAGTTCCACAGCGGTAAAGAACACTTGTGGCAGCACACTGCCCCAGTTTATTTTATTTACTATGTTAAATGTATTTATATACAAGTAATAAGGCAAGGATACAAAAAATGTATACTGTATGTTAGAAGTAATCTAAGATCTTACTAATATCTAAACATACATTTTCATCATTAAGAATCAAGTTTTCGATCTATCATATTCGTAATCTAAATTCTACCTACGTCTATTCAATTATAAGAAAACTGTACTTTTTTTAAGTGTAACAGTAAAAAATAAAATACCTTTCAATATCTTCATCTCTGATGATACGAACATTATCTGGAATCGCAGCATTCAAATCTTTCGTCAGCAGTTCTGTTTGGTAATCCCTCATTTTTTCAAACAATGTTATGAGCGTCATTTTTCGGCTTCGTAACTGGCACCACTGAAACATAATTTAAAAAACTGTCTAGCACAATCTTGATGGAAATTTAAAAAAATTATTTATTAACTTAATATTTGAAAAAGAAAGTTAAATCTAATTTCCATTCTAAGCTATTACGATTTTAAAACATTCACCTTTGCGTCAAATTTATAAACTTTCCACAAATCATTAATATTGAGTTCTGGTTGTACATATTCCTTCCTGTAGAAAGCAATAAAAGGAACTTCAAAATGTTGATTTCGTATAAAGTCTAAAGCTTTCTTGATCTTGCTTATAGTTTGTGGTCCTTTTCTCGGCCTAATCTCTCGTTCTGCTGCTTCCTACACAAAATTAAATATTTAAAATTAATAATTATAATGAATTCTTACAATATGTGAGAAAATAGAAATATAACTAACTAATCATAAATAAGTTAATACTACACACCAATAACTTTAAAATATTTGAATAAAATCCAAAAGATAATTCATACTTTAAACAAATTATAAATATATGCAGTATTTTTAATGCCTAAGTTAGCATGTTGGATGAAATTTACTTAAAATTTTACTAACAATAATTATATTAAAAGGATTTACAGCCACAATAGACACTATTTTCTTTTTATTGCAATACGGCCATTTTGGCTACTCAGCCATTATCCAGTGCTTTTTGGGATGTTCCCACAGTCGTATATTAAAAATACACAACACTTAATATTACACACTGCACACATTTTTATTTCTAAGTGTAGTAGGAACACTGCCATGATACGTACTGTCTACATGTATTGGTTAGGAGGGAGTACATGCTGGTTATTATTGTGTCGTATATTATGTTTGAATCAAATTGTAAGTTTTTGTTTAATAATGAACTGCTATTGAGTTTGTATGTCTTGAGCTGTTCTAACTTAAACTGTTAGTTCATGTTAATACAGATGTAATAAAAAAAATGATGTACAGCTAATTCTTTAAACATTAATGATGAAAAAACATACTATACATCTAGGCAAGATGAATTTTTGGAGGGTAGATTTGTAAAATTTCTGGGCATGTACATTTGTACATTGAGGCAAATCTAAAATGTGTAACGTGCTGTCACTTTGCCAGCCGCTTGCAAACAAATTTATTAATAAAAATTTTAAAAAATCAAATTTTGACAAGTTTTTTCTAAGTTAAATTAATAAAAAAATAACCTTTTTGCTGCGTAACAATTACTTTTACTATCATATTTTCAACTTGTATACTTTACTTTATTTATTTACTACCTTTTCAATTCCACAAAACATTATTCCCTTAACCATAACAATCAAACATAACCCCAAAATTGAAAATAGGTTATGTTGTCGCCAGATCTGTGGTTGTCACAGCTGACTACCAAATCTCTGTTAGGCAGATTGGTTTATTCATCTGTGCATACAGTCATCAACTACTGGGCTGTTGATTCCAGAAAGACGAGATCTGTGTTCTATACACAGATTCCCTCCCCTGGAACCCGCAGCTGCGGCCGATAACTGACGCCATTTTATTTTCAACTTAAAACTACACTGACTCTAATTTTATTAACAAGGTTCATTTTACCATGAAGTAATTTACCAGGAAGGGAAAGACTCAAATCAACGAAACATAATAGTTGGCATTAATATTTTTAATGCCCCATTTTAAATTTCAAACGTACACAATAAATAAATTGAATTTGGCAAACCATAGCTAATATTAGAAATGCAGTCATTCAAACACTCATTCTTATTATTACTATCAAAGTTAAACATACAACAATTTTAAAATATCTAAAACCATTTGAATGCAGACTTATTTTTATAAAATCTTTTACTTACGTAAGTTTTCTGATTTTATAGTGCACTTTATAACTTACAAACAAAAAATGAATTTACATTAGCTTTATTTAAAAAATAAATATCCCCCTGAAAAAGTTTATAGTTTATTAAAGTTTAGCCTCACTGAATTACTGAATTTAGTTCTTTTTGGTTTGTGCTTAGTTCACCTTTATACCATTGCACTGTTCAAGAAGATACCCACGCTATCGGCCATTATAAGATAGCTTTCCATCACGCACATTTTGTAAAAAACTTTCAGTCACTTGCTTTGAATTCCCTCATACGAATTTCACTGTTTTACGTTTTTCTTACAAAACACTGTCTCTACTAACGTTGTAACATGTTTCACTCGTATTTCTTTTCGAAATACCGCAATTTTAAACATATTGCAACATCGTATCAGCACATCACCAGCACGTCTGATCTCTTCGATGCTTGTTGGACGAATGAGAAAGAAGCTTGCTTCAAACTGTCGACGCTGTGCGCAGGATGACATCATATCGCGCGATCTATTTCCACCAATCATCGGCGTCTTCTTATTCTGCTTTGTGTTTCATATATGCGTTTCGAGGCTATCTTTCGATGACATAATCATTTTATATTTAATAATTATCTGAATTATTTGTCTCTTTAAATTATAAAAATTACTTTTTAAACAAATTTTTATGAGTTAATTATTTTAAAATTAAGTTTGTCTGCATTTCCCTTTGGATTTCTATGTTTATTACTTTTCTACAAAAATGTGATCTTTAACATAGGCTAAATCATCCAAAATTTACTTTGCTCCTCCCTTTACGTTATACCCCTTATTACTTTATTAAATCCCTGAAACTCACATGTATTACAAATGCGAGATGCACATAGATTATATATCATAGTAGACGAGGTTTTATTTCTCTCATATAAATTTTCATCCGACTTATGGCATTATTATCAGGAGGAATGATGTTAAGGTAAAAGAGACTCCTGGTGTTGCAGAAAAGGACAGTAAGATTGGTATGTGGATTGGGCCAACGACACTTTTCAGGCCGTTGCTTGTGACACTTCCTTGTGTCTATATTCTTGATTGTTTATAATATACATAAAGAAAAATGTCAGTACATTAAATTCTAATTCCTCTGTTCTTGGTTACAGAACTAAAAATAAATTGGATCTAAGACCAAATTTTGTAAGTATCAGGTTACAACGAATTGTTTCATAAATAATTCAACTAGGTTTTTCAACTGCTACTCTGAGGGGGTAAAAAATGTATTTGTAAAACCATTTAAAACAATTATAAACAAGCCCTAATAAATAATATAATCTATAAAATGGATGCATTTTAAAATTTTGCCCATTTAATTAGCAATTAAAACTTTGGGTCCCAGGACGACGATCTGTCGTCGATTGCAAAGTATGCGTAAAATACCCTGGCAGCGATATATCGTCGCCTGAGAGTTACGAGAAAATCCCAAGCGCCGATCTATCGTCGCCAAGATTATTTCAGTCTTATAATTATGTAAATAACGTTTTACATAGAACTTGGAAATTTTTGTGTACAAAACAATATAATCTATTAGTATAAGTCTTAATTTAATCATTAGATGTGCTTATTGACATTTTTAAAACAATTTAAAGATGCCAGCTGATAATCTGACATCTTACGTAATCTAACTACGCAGTTTAGTTGTCATTCGTCTATGTTTTGTTTACTGGTGAATTTAACATTCATTTTTCAAGTTTTTTAATGTTCTTTAGTGCACCTAAATATATATTTGAGTTATTTAGTGATCCAGTTGTAAGTGTTAAACAATAATAATAATAATGAAATTTGCTGCTACTTGTAATATATTGGTAGGATGTTCATGAACATACAAAGGTTGTTTACCATGGCTTTTCAGTGTGTTAAAGTTTGTTTTTTAATTTGTGTGTTTTCAAATTACATTTTAGTAATTTAGTGATATATATTTTAGTTTTAATATTATTAATTATATTTTATTCTATTTTAATTTGTAATAATAAAAACACTAAAAAATATGGATCAAGAACATGTGACAATAAGTGAGGTTGATAGACAACTTTATTAATCCAACTCTTCGTTAGCGTCTGAAGATTCATTTGATTTCTTTGGTGAAGACATTGACAATGACCCGACATATATACCCGAAAATGAAAATGTGTTCATCAACATATTTTTACGGATAAAGACTTAGAACTAACCTATGAAAATAGGCTTAGGCCTAACCAAACTTCCATAAAGTAAGTAGACCTAGGACACTGAACAGACAAGTTCTTTGTGAGAGTTCGTCATCAGATTCTTCTAATACAGAAGATAGTGATGGTGAAAATGAAATTTGGCTGAGTATAAATGAAACTGATGTTGAATGTATGCATAATTTTGAATTTTAGAAACTATGTTTTAGGCCTTTGTTAATTTTTACTTTTTTATTTCGCGACATGAAACCAAATATAATTTTTTTTTATTTGTTTATCAAATGATTTGAAATTTTGTTCACATATGGAAAATAATATAAGGATTCAATTTCTAATGTTTCCCACAGCAACAAAAATTCTAGTTTTTCTTTCAAAAATATCAATTTCAAAATCAAAATCCCATTTTTTTTTTAAATTTTACAAAAACAAAAACACAATTTACCACATACAAATGTTTTTAAAAATATAATTTTATTGAAACATACAAATTAGTAGGTTTTATAGTCACATTAATTTGCAACATTTTGATACCACAAACATTAAAATACAGTAGCTTCAATACAAGGCAACTTTGATTTGTTTACCAACCCTCTACCATAACACATTTTTTGGCCTGGGATTTTTCACCACATTTTGCAATAAACTGCATATGACATTTTTTCCAACCAACCATATTTTTAGCCTGGGAGCCAAAGGGTTAAAACAATTTGTATTTATTGTTTGTTATTATATTACTGTGTGTATTATTTGTTCCATTTATTTACTGTCTGTTAGAATTAGGGATGGGTCGATTCTCGATTCCAAAAGTCGATTCCACCGATTCTCGGTACTGGAATCGGCATCGAGTCGATTCCGGGAAAGTCGATTCCGAGCTCGGCCGCCACCAATCTCTGCAAATACGTCCGGTATGTCGATTGCCGCGGCCCCGGTTTATATTTCCTCGTTATATTAGTCGTTACATCCCATTTCATTCCAATACGAAGTATTCAGAGAAATTAAGTACCACAGTGAATGTCCGCAAAAAAAATCGATGCCCGAATACAATTTGTGCCAAATTAATGCCATTGGTGAAATATTGTTTAAAATAAAATGACGAATGTCTGCAAAAGAATGCGACGTCCGAATATTATTAGCGCTAATTTTATAAAACGCCGGCATTCGATCGCAATTATACAACAGCGTATGTCCGTGAATAAACCTACTCCCGAGAACAATGGAATGTCCGTATAAGAAATTGTTACCCAAATACAATTAACCTAGTCCAATTTAATAAAAACAATGCGTTAAATACAATAGCGTTAAAACATAATTTAAGTACCACAGTGAATGCACGCAAAAAATCGATGTCCGAATACAATTTGTGTCAATTTTATGAACATGAACTACCATTGGTGAAATATTATTTAAAAACATGCGGCACCGGATAATATTAGCGCTAATTTTAGAAAACGCCAGTGTAAACCTTAATTTAAAATACAACGCCTAAGGTCCGCGAAAATGTAATTTAGATGACAGTTGTAAAATTCGGAAAAAGTGGAAATTAAATGTAGCTATTTTCGGGAATGAATAACAAGTAAAACAAAGCATTCCGTTGGGACTCCTACAAAAATCATAAATCACGGGTAACATAAGTCCCAAAATTGTAGAAAATGTTTTACTCGACCTAAAACAAATAGAATTATTACTTTAAACTTTCGTTACCGATCTATAAAATGTGTTAGTTTTCGTCACAGTAGACACCCTAATTCTATATGTTTTTTATTTGCTGACGATTTGGGTCTATGTATCCAAAAGGAAGACATTAGTTTAACTAAAAACCTTGTTGATGTCAAATCTAGCCTAATACAAGATTGGTGTAATGCCAACAAATTAAAGTTAAATTATGACAAGGTACAAGACTTGTCTGTATGTCTTAGCAATGTACAGCACAATGTGAGTTCCTTGAGGTACCTGGGAATTATGTTGCAATCCAAACTAAAATGGCAAGATCATATTGAACTTGTTGCTTCACGTAGTTCAAAGGGCCTTTTTTTGCTTAGATCCATGAAAGGTTATGTGAGTCCCAATGTTTTGCTGGTTATTTACCATGCTCATGTGCATAGTCATATGGCCTATGGTACATTGCTATGGGCTAACTCAAACAATGCCAATAAAATATTTACTTTACAGAAAAGAGCAATCAGAATAATTAGTGGTGTCCCATGTAGAACTCCATGTAAACCACTGTTTATTAAGCTGGGTGTCTTGTCTCTACCCTCTTTGTATGTCCTCCAAGTGTTGTTATACATTAAGCATAGCCTACCTACCTTATTGTGAAACAATACTATACATAACTATTCTACTAGAACAAGTAACAACCTAGTCATAAATAGATGTAAATATAGTTGTACACAAAATAGTGCTATGCAACAGGGTATTAGACTTTTCAATGCTTTACCCTGCCTAATTCGTGAGGAACCTTTAGCTAAATTTAAAAAAATTCTAAAACATTTTCTAATAAAAGAATGTTTGTATAAGGTGGATGAATTCTTTCTGTGCGCATGCAGGCTGGGTTGAGTATTGTGTGAATATTTTGATGTTGTCATGCATGTTGTACATAAAAATGGTACTAGGTAGGTTTTTGCATTTGTTTTTGATGGTATGTGAAATTGAATGTTGAATTGTATGTATTAGTTATTAATGTTAAATGTTGCATTGAATGAAGTTATTAGTTAAAAATGTTGCACATTTTCTTGGTAATAGTGTTCTGTTGACTTGTCTAGGTGCAATGTGGAATTGTCAAAAAGACTAATAAAATTGAAATATAATGTAAAATTGACAAAAAGACTAGTTTTGTTGTTATTTACAATGATATATTTTAATTATTTTGTTGTGTACTGTTTACAGTCATATTTTTAAAAGTTTTAATATTGATGGTGCTTTTTAATTGTTTATAGGTTTAATCTTACTTTGATAGTTTGTTGTGTATGCTTTTGAAATGTTTATAATGGTATTTTTGAAGAATATACTGTTAATTTGTTGGTAATAGTTTTCTGCTGATGCGTCTCACATTAATTGTGCTCTACATACGTAAAAAAATTGGAATTTAAATAAAATAAAATAAAATAATTAGTAGATAATAAATTGTATGTGTATATTTTACTATATTTGCTATTTTATCAATTTTGTTTTATTGCTAGTGTTATCAATAATAATTGTACTTTATTGTATTGCATACCTGCTTGTAGGTTATCATTGTGTTATGACTTGTCTTATACAAATGTAATATTTGTCAAGAAAGGACTAATAAAATTGAAATTGAAATTGAAAATTGAAATTGAAGTATAAATAGACACGATAAGAAATGAATCCATAACTGGTTGACTTTGAGCCTACCTGACTTGATTTCTTGTGTACAAATAACAGTCTACGCATGAACAAAACTAAAACAAGAAGCGTTTACTTAACAAAGCTAACAATTGCCTAAACCTTTTAGTTGGGAAAATGTCTACTTACATCAAATTAAGAATGTTTTACATTTTCCCAACCTACTAATATTTATTTTATATGGTTTTTCTGTTCTTAAGTTGTCCTTAAAAAGTTAAACAATTACTCTTTAATAGTATATTACGTTACAAGCCCGGTAAATAGATTTTTTCCGTGCGAGCATGATAGTTTCCGGGTGAGGCGCAGCCGAGTGCGGGATTTTCATGTGCAAGCACGGAAAAACTTACCGGACGAGTTACGTACGATATTTATCACTATACTACACCAAAAAAGCAACACATTTTTAATCAAAACATCTTTTTATTAAAAAAAAAACTTGTTTGATTTTTCTGTTATATTTCCATTGACAAAATCAATAAGTTGTTTCCATAAAACTTATGTTTATTCTTATTTGTAGAATAAGCTGGAGATCGGTAAAATCAGCTGTTTACTTAAAACTGATACGTTTATTCTTATTTGTAAAATCAGCAGTCGTAGCGCGTCGGAGTCACGTTTTTGGATCAAAACTTTGAAAATTCAGTGTGGGGTATCGTTTTATATGTTTTTGGGTACGGGAAAATCGATTTTGAGAGTTAAAAAGTCGTAGCGCGTCGGAGTCACGTTTATGGATCAAAATTTTGAAAATTCTGTGTGGGGTATCGTTTTATATGTTTTTGGGTACGCGAAAACCAATTTTGACACTTAATAAATCGTAGCGCTTCACGATCACGTTTATGGATCAAAATTTTGAAAATACAGTGTGGGGTAACGTTTTATATGTTTTTGGGTACGGGAAAACCGATTTTGACCGTTAAAAGTCGTACCGAGAAAACCGAGAATTATGCGTGATTTTTATGTCCCTTGGCTTTCCACCCAGGTCCATACAGATAGAAAACAGCTTTTTTATACAGTATAATGAAATATATATATATACATTTTATAATGAATCCAAATCAGCAGTTTTATTTAAGTTCCTCTTAGTTGGATAACAATATTAACAAATAACATTAAAGTGAAAAAACCATGCAGTTAAAATTAAATAACAATGTATACTTTCCTTTACAATTATGGTAATTGGAATCGATGGAATCGGAATCGGTATTGGAATCGATAAATTTGAGAATCGACCCATCCCAAGTTAGTATGTAATTTTTTGCAAATTTAATTGTTAGTCATTTTGGCTTATTCAAAGTACTACATTTATTATACAGTCAACTCCCGATTAAACGGGATCGGTTTCTACGGGTTGCGGCTCAACCGGGATCGTCAACCAAGCCGAGAGACGAGAAGTGAAAAAATGCAGGTGACAGGAGGGCGGGCGGCCTTATAGCAAACGAATAATGACTAACACGAAACTGATGCTACTGCAATCACAACTAGCATCTATTCATGTTTTGTTTAAAGAATAGAGTAGCAGGCATAATCTGCTACTATAGAGCAGCAGTTACTAAGTTATTGACGTAACATCTCTAGCCGAAAGTGACACACGGCACAGCTCTGAGTTACGTCGAAGGCCTTCTTGACTATTTAGACGGTCAAGGTGATGCATTAATATGTGACAAGCTCGTGTTACGAAAAATAAGATCCACAATTTTGAAAAAGGAAGCAAACGCGAAAAAACAAAAAACTCTGACGGACTATTTTAATTGTTGTTGAACATTCTGGACTATTTTAACCGTGTTTGAACATTGTAAATAATATATTGCTGTTCTGCTATTTCAATCTAAATAATGCTGTGTTTGTAGTTTTTTATACGTTTTAGGAGTGATTAAAGGTACAGTATAACCATTATGTTTATAATTCTTGCATAATACCTTGTATTTGGGGCCTATACTATAACGAATATATGACCGGGATTTCACATTATCCGTGATGGTCTTGCCGGTAATTATCCCGGATAATCGGGAGTTGACTGTACTGTAATAATAATTGTATATCTGTATAGTTAATAGTTTATACATTTTACTAAATGACTGTTGCTATAGTTAATTGAACACTACAGCAGATTATAGTAGAAAGAAATCATTGTATACGACTAAATGTAAGTTTGGTGTACCTGTTCTTGATGATGCTATACATTTGTATGTTCTGACAATCAATATTTTGTATAAATAAATGCGTTCATTAGTTTTCTCTTTTACAGCGATGTAATATCTTCGATGATGGAGTATTTGAGGTTCGTCTGAATTAGGTGTTCTAATTCAAATGCGTAGCGACAGTATGGATGTGTTCAGTATGTGATGTTAAGTGTTGTGTATTTATGTATTTTTAATTTATGACAGCAGGAACACCCCAAGAAAGCACATGATAATGGCTGGATAGTCGAAAAGACCGTAGTGTGACACAAAAGAAAATAGTTATTATTGTGGAGGCACGTCATTTTAATATAATTATCATTCTCAATAGTTGGAATGTCGATAGTGAAAATATATTTATTAAGTGTAAGTGTTAGCTTACAAAAATAATATAAAAATCGTTTCCGTAAAAAAAATTGAGATTGGAACCTAGTTTAAGTCAAAAACAAAAAAATGTTATTGTTATTTAAAAAAATATGTGAATTTTTTCTTTAAATTTGTTAAAATGTATCTTTTATTTTAATCCGGTTGCTACTACTTAATCACTTTAAAAACAAAACAAAATCTGTAATTAATATATCAATTGGTAGCACTTTTAACATATCTAAAACTATTGCAAACCTGATTCGTGATTGTAGATTTACAGAATGCTTGTTTGTATATCCATTCTGCTTCTTTTTCCAATTCATCTGAACCTTCTGCTACGGGAGTTACAGGGATTTCACGGAGCTGCATTCGCTCAGGAATATCAGTGTTACGGATCTATAAAAGTTAAGATGATAAAATCAGTTTAATAAAAGATAGTATAGCATATGTTTATATTATTTGATTTATTCGTTAACATAATATAACACCTGATCTCGTCCATCGGCTTTAATACTGCAATAACTATGTGAACCATTTAAGGTTACGTTTACAACTTTAGGTTAAGTTTTGTGTTGTTGTTGTTATAATAATAATAATAATTTAAATTGATACATCTGATTCGTTCTGGATATCATATAGATAGCACATATGATAAGGGCTATTGGTCTGAATTATTGATATTTTAATAGAATTATAATAGTTAGAGCTTATGTCAGTTTACAAATATAAGCCTAGGCCCTGCTTACAATGAAAACTTGAGTGAATTTTAAAATGAACAATAATTTAGTTTTGTCTAAATGATTGTATTTTATATTTTGGGGTTAAAATAGTTTTGATTTAAGTAGGCCTATGATTAAAATAAATATAAGATCTTTTGTTTGGTTTCCAAAATTTCATTCAGATCTTTGAGTAAAATGTTTAATGCGACACCTTTTCTGTCATGTCTACTTCCTAATGCAGAATTTTAATGAAACTTTTAAGAAATAAACAATTCAATTATGCGTTACACTCTTTAGTTCACCGTGAAGTATTAGGTGCTACATAGGCCTACTTTTTATAAGTAATTGTAGGCTCTGTCCAAGTTGAAGTTTTATCAAGTTGAAAATCCCTATATACATGGTTAGATATAGTTTGTTATTTGTAGGCCTAAGTAAGTAACTTCTTCTGAAGAACGAAGGGAACAAAAAGCATTGTAAAAAGATATACATTATCAACAACTTATAAACTCAAAACAGATCATATAGCCTACATCAGTTCAATAGTAGTTTTAAAATACCTTTACATGTTCAACATGGGTAGACTCATTAAATTTAATATTTTTAATTTTATTAAAAATGTGTTAGACTATAATAATCAGAGTGTCTACCAGATCATAAAAATTTTATTTCTTGACTTTTTGGAGGGTATCAGGAGACCCCAAACAGAAATTTGGTGAACTTATTTTCAAACAAATCAAAATATATATTGACGGCTTACAAAAACTAACAGATATAAAAAATACAAATCTTGAATCATAATTTGTTAGATACTTAATAAGAAATTGTTTGTTTTATAACACAGAAAACACATCATTAAATAAATATGAACTAGAAAAGTTCGTGAAATTAAACAAATAATCGGGCAAAAGATTCGCTTGTCCCCTCTCCGGTACAAAAAAAAGCCGTTTACTAGGCTTAATAGTTTAAGAACTGGTTTATTTCGCATCACAGATCTCTGCTCAAATGAACTAGATAAATTGAACAAAATGTTCAAATAGATTTGAACTTTGAATTAGAGCTGACATGTGTTTTACACGGGTAATTCATACGATACAGTACAAACTGTGGGGTAGAAGAAAATCTATTTCTGGCAGGGAAAAAATAGGTTACCTTAGACAACAAATCATGACTTATTGAGACTGGTAGACACCCTGATTATCTTCCTTACAATTGTATATACACATTTATCGAGGTAAAAATCCTCACATCATAGTTATGTAGGAATAGATAAAATTTGTTTTAAAATAGTGTTTTCTTTAAATGATGTTTTATAATCTATATCTAATTAATGTGCCTGTGAATTTTCACAGGGGCTTACTAGTTATTTTATAACCTATGGTAGCAGAAATATAAAACATTGAGATTTTCAATTACTAATATTTTATCATTTCGACAAGACAACCAATTCTGGCAAAAATATTTGTCTGCATTAAAAACTAAAATAACTGAAGTCAAACTTTGTGTCGTACAAAGTTCTAAAAAAAACATTTTATTTACCTCATTGTCTCGATCAGTAAAGTGTCCGCGTTTTAATTCACTGGGTTCAAAAATTTCAAAAATAGTTTTCTTAGTAGACTTTTTCCTGGCAGCTTTCTTCGGTTTGGGTCTGAAAGTAACAAAGATGTTGTTTTTAGACAAAAATACAAACAAAATATGCCCCTAATACACACACTTTAATCAGTGGCAAAGCAAGGCATTAAACGCCCTCGAGCAAAAACGATCCAGGCACCCCCCCCCCCCCCCCAATTGAATCGGCAGATAGGTGACTGACACTTAAAATCCACCTCTTATCTCCGCTCAGACTGCGGCTAGGAAAAAAGTAGATCAACCTGTAGGCCTACCCCTCCCACGCTCTTCAAAATTCAAATCATAATTTCAAAGTTGGCGTTTTAGTTATACATATATTAAATTATATATATAATTCAGGGCGGCAATTAGGTAAATATAACCAGTGCTAACAAACTTAAAATGAAATTTAATTGTTTTGGTGATACAATTATAATATAATGCTAACTCAAATGAATAAATTATATCAACATTTTTGTTTTATGCACAAAATAAATGTTTTTTAGCATTTTATAAATGTTAAACATGAAAAACCATCCAGTGCTAATGAACTCAAATTGAAATGAAACTGTTTTATTAATACATTTATTTAATGTTAATACATTTAACATTAACTCAAATGAATAAATGATAATATATATCAAAATTATTGTTTTCACAAATAATGGTTTTATAGTATTTTATAAATGTCTAACATTGAAAAACCAAAATAAAACTTTACATTTACAGTTCTTTCAAATTTAAAATAATTTATTTCCTTGACTTTTCAGCTGCGAATGTAGTTATCGTATTACTAAATCAACAAGCCTCGCTCTCGTTCTTGTATAGATATTGTCGCCAAATAGCTCAGACGTCTTTGCGACATTGTGCTGCGAAGTGCGAAGGTATTTTTTTCAACCAGTGGTCCCACTTACGTAGTTTTTACCCCCACCATAAATGGTGTGGTTTTCTTACTCCTCAGCACTCGGTACATAAATAAATAAGCTTTGCACAGGGCCTCCTATAATAAGCTTTTAGGGTAGTGTAGCCTCCAGCTGGGTTTTACTATGCTGTGCTGAAAGCCACAAAGCCTGGCCCGTTAGAAACCCTGAAGTAGTGCCAACAACGGTTTTTTCCAAATAACTGAAGTTGCTGTCATAACAGTAAGTCCTAATAAGAAAAATCCCGCCCCCCCCCCCCCCCCAGCCAACCATCCTGGAACGACTGCTCCACTCGCTACGCCAAATAAAGAAACTGTACAACCAACCTTAACCTTGTGAAACTATTTTTATCATCACTGCATTTGTTATTCTTATTTCCGCTAAGATGCTTGAAACATTTGTCTTCTTGTTTATCCGCCTTTCTTAGCTTTGTCTTACTTTCGCTTGACGCGTTTCGGGTAGACCCCATCTTCAGAAGCTTTGTTTGCTACTGAATATAAGCTGAATATAAGCTTTGTTTGCTCCACTGAAGCTTCTGAAGATGGGGTCTACCCGAAACGCGTCAAGCGAAAGTAAAACAAAGCTAAGAAAGGCGGATAAACAAGAAGACAACTATTTTTATCAGTTAAATACTTTAAATATAGTACACACACGAATCTTGGACCCAAATTTACATATTTAACCAAATACAATAATGATGAACAAAATAGTTTACAGCTTTAAAGCCTGATAAAAATAAAAGGATGCATTTCATTTAGATCTACGGAATATAAACTACTAAAAGGTAAGATGCAGATAAAAATATCGAAATGTTTTTAAATAAATTACCTTCGTTCTGTATCCTCTAGCCCTTCTTCGTCAACATATTCATCTTCTTCTTCTTCATCTTCATCATACTCATCCTCACCATATTTGTCAAACTCGTCATAGTCAAAGTCAACACCAAAAATATCCTGGGCTTCCTGCAGCGCTCTGAAACAGAAGAAGAGGTCAGCAAGAAATCAGTTTGTAGATTGGATTATATTTTCAATTTCAGTTCAAAATGCTTGCTTGTACTAATGCAATATACAGTAAACCCTCACATCACGATCGTAATTCGTTCCTAGGTAACAATCGTAACCTCAAACCTAGGAACGTATTGTGGAACTTTACTTCAAAATAGACAATTTTAAAGCAAATTATAAATGAATATCTGACTGCATTACCTTTATTTATTTTAGGAAATAGTTAAACAAATAAATATACTTTTATTTTATTACATCCAGAATTTCTTTTACTGTACTGTAGTACAATGTACAGTGTAAATCTTCTATTGGGCTAAAACTCTACATTAAATACAAATTTAATTTTGTAATTTCTTGTATTGAAAAAAGAAACAGTTACAACACTTTAAGTCGGCCGATTAACTTAGGACAAACACACAATTGTTTGTATTATGATAAATAAAGATACAGTATCGAGTATGATTATTTATTACATTATTAAATATGAACTTCTCCAGTACATTTTTGTGACTTTATTGTTGTAAACCATATTAGTAATGTTAATTCAACTAAGAAAGTTTATAATGCTAGTACAGCTCATAGTTGGCCAAATGTAATCAAATTTGGTATCAAAATTATCAGGAAAGTATCATGAAACAAAAACGATATCCTTTTTTCATTTTCACTTAAGACATACAGAATTGCAATTTTATACTAGAGTATGCTACTGGTTCACTCAGCCGGCATTAATAAGGGTCAGTTTTATGGCGAGCGAGACCGACCCTAATTATTAACCCTCGTTGCCTCAACTTAACTGAGACGGGTTTTAGTTTCCTAGCCTGCAATCCTAGTTAAAACCCCAAGTGGTGATTCAACAGGTAAAAGTTCAGTTTGTTTAATACTAAAAGGATATTATAAACAAGTTTTCTTTCTTTTTTTAATAATGGGAACAATACTTACTTCTATGCTTGTTTGGCTGATAGGATTGTCCGCTAGCTTTATGTACGAGACTTCAATTATTTTACGTTTGTACAAGTTACTTTCCGTATATATGATTTTTGCCTCTTCCCGTTTGAATTTGTGATTTTCTGACTATATCTGTTCTACAATTTTCGATTTATCAACTAGTCCTAACCGGATGTTATTATTATGTTCTTTTATTCTATTTTTTGACAGTTTAAACTGTGAACTAACTTGCATTAAGTTCTAATGGATATCCTCAATCCATCATTTCTAAATGTGTAAGAGAGAAAAATAATAAAAAGAAAGAGTTGAAAGATAAAAATAAACCACTAGTGCACTTCACAATCCCATATGTGCCGGCGGGCTTATAGAAAAAAGTTAGTCTTGCAGCCAAAAATGTAAAGTTTGTACCGCTTTTAAAACAAAAACACGGTTAGGCAACGTCTCGTCCAATCTGAACCTAAAAATGTTACAATGGATTCTAAAAACTGTATTTACAGTATTAAATGTGAATGAGGCAATATATTGGCGAGACAAAAATACCTTTAAACATTACAATAAAAGAATGTTCCCATAGTTTTTAGTCAAAATCAATGATAATAAAACTGAACATCCATCATTAATAACGTCAAACAGAGAATAGGTATATGTGTTTGATAAATATTGTTTTTTTTATATATATATATTTATAAGAATAACAAATAACACAACGTAGAAAATAATATTCCATTAATTGATTACACTATTTGTTAATGGAGTTAACCATGTCATATGACAGTATATTGTCCTAGTCCAGTGCACAACACCCAGAGATAAGAGTAAATATTGTTAATTTTAGGTACTACGCATTGAAAGTTAAAGTTAAGTATAAATAATTCAACCGCTGACATGAGTTGAGCGAATTTTGAAAATTAAGTTTATATGATTTTAGTTAGGGTTTCAAACAACTAGTTGGGAGATTGGTCTACTCATGAAGGTGGCGAAGAGCTGCCAATGTGTACGAAATATATTAGTAGAATAGCTTCGACTCACCGCTGCTTCGTTTCAGTCAATGGAAAAACTCGTTTGCGTACAAACTCGGCTATCGGCCTCGGAACAGAAGATGCTCACACAGTAAAATCCCGCAGTGGATTTGAACCGGGTACTTTTATGGTATTTTACATTTTGATCAATTTTGGGCGATCCAAGCGAGCCATACGGTCGCGTAAAAAACTAAATGTGCAAAATAATATTTTACATTAATTTTTTAAGATAAGCCACGAAAATTTTTTATTATAGTACGAAAAATCTAAATAAATAGTTATTTCCGGTCAAAAAACGTGCTTTTTGTTGTTGGATTTTATGGCTAATGAACTCGTCCGAGCGATGTAGACAACCAACGTGTGCACCAAATTTGGATCAAATCGGACTTAAAATACAGCACTTAGAGTGCGAACACATATGTTACTTCCGGTCAAAAAAACGTGCTTCCGGTTGTTGGATTTTTTGGCAAACGAACTTGTCCGAGCGACGTAGACAACTAACATGTGTACCAAATTGGACTTAAAATACAGTTAGAGTGCAAAAACATATAAGCTACTTCCGGTCAAAAAATGTTCTTTAGGTTGTGGGAATTTTTTGGCTAACGAACTCGTCCGAGTGACATAGACAACCAACGTGTTTACCAAATCTGACTTGCAGCCATTAGAGTGAGAACACATATACACATGTATATATAAAATTTCTAATGACATTCCAAAACGTATTCTGGGGACCATATCGGTGCTCATTTACTACTCCCGACCTTAGTTAACACCATAAGGGTCACTGCAATAGTTCATCTTTCCTATGGAAATTCACTAATAATATGCTTTGTAATGCAGAAGGGGGAAAAAGGTTGCAGGTGGATGGATGTACTGTACTACGCAATCACAATTAACCCATACATAGGCCAGTCGGTAAAGGTCAGTTTAAACCAAAAGTACCAGTAATTTGCAATACGGCTGAATTTTTTTTATAAGTACATTAAAGTATGTAGATTAACATAACAAAAAGTTTACCAGTCTATCGATTTCCCAAAGTCGAAAAAAAA
>JAGFPH010000643.1:273451-296945 GCA_018207615.1 Philaenus spumarius
AACTGCCCATTTCTCAGCTTCACTACTCATCAATAGAGGAACAATGTTTTCACTATATAATTCTTGTAATTGCTTACAAATACACAGCAACATTAACCTCTTCAAATTTGCGCAGTGATTAGTCATCATTGGAAAGGCATAGTCATTACAAAAAAAATCTACAATTCTGTGACAGAAACTGCCCATTTCTCAGCTTCACAACTCATCAATAGAAAAACAATCAGCAACTAAAATGAAATGATGGTATCTTAAGTTAAGTATGCATGACATACCTTCTTCTTCTTCATCGTCACTATCTCTTGTTATCCTTTTTGCCTTCTTCTTTCCGTGAGTTTCCAATTCTTCCTCATCCTGGAAACAAGATTTTATTAAAATTTTTACTTCTATTCGTACAGTAAAATTCAACCAGTTCAAACTAACTGTGACCAAGCTCTCTTCATGTACGGATTTTCTGAAATTATGGTCCAAACACATAGCCTACTTTCACACGTATTTCATCTCAGTAAAAGTTTGAATTAACTCTGGATGTCATTATGGAACTTAATTTAAGAACATTTTGCAGTTGCTAATATGTTAAATTAAGGGATTAAATTTAATAGGACTAAGTACTGTTATCATACTGAGTTTTAATGGTTAAGAAAATTATAAATTTGTGTTAAATAAATCTGTTAAAAAAAATTATTAGCGAACTCCCATAGGAAAGATGAGCTATTGCAGTGACTCTTATATAGTGAAACCTAAGGTCGGGAGTGGTCAATGAGCACCGATCATGTTCAACAGAATTGGGGTGTCGTTAAAAATGTTATATATACATGTATATATATGTGTATGCACAATAACGGCCGCATTTTAAGTTTGAATTGTTTCTTATTTGGTACGCACGTGGGATTCTAATTCGCTTGTACAAGTTCATAAGCCAAAAAATACAACAAACAGGAAGCACGTTTTTTTACCGGAAGTAACATTTATTTTTAGATTTTGTGTACTAGAACTAAATTTTTTGGAGTTTTATCTCAAAAATTAAATACTTATAGGTTATTATTATGCACATTTTGTTTTTTTACACGACTTTATTTATAGCCTGCCTGGATCCCCTAAAATCGGACAAAATGTAAAATACCATAAAAGTACCCGGTTGAATCCACGTGGGGGATTTTACCATGGATCTTCTGATACGAGGCTGACGGTAGGGATGCAAACTCGCAAGTGATTTGTCCGCTGCGAGCAAAGCAAAGCAGTATATAATCTGATGCCTCAAGGTCGAGGTGCAAACTCGCAAAGCACAGTCCATAATCCGAGGTCGTAAGGTCGAACGCACAAAGCAAGTTCTTCCGCTACGAGTGGAACGAAGCAACGCGTGATCCGGAGCTGAAAGCTAAGGTGCAGATAAATTTACTAATATATTTCATACCCATAGGCAGCTATTCAATTCAGCACCTTTGTGAGTAGACCTATTTTACAAATAGTTGGTTGAAACAGTAAAATATATAAACTTATGGAAATTCGCTCAACGCACGTCAACGGTTGAGCTGCGTGATCGAATTATAATTTTATATGAAATTAATTTGGCCTCTGCTAGTTTGGACATTATACTCTCACTTACAAAAGGAAACAAGCAACCACTACAATTCAGAATTCTAAAAATAATTTAAAGATATGTTTCCTTAACCCTATTTTGTTGTAGTATTGGATTTGTTAAATTTTAATTCAAGAATTATGTTATTTTGTTTTATTTGTTATTTAATTTGCTACTGTTTATTGTTAAAGATTTCTTAGACCAGTTTGTTTTATTTTATACTAGCTGAATACCCGTGCTTCGCTACAGGGAATTTGTTTGTTGCATCACCATGATTTATAATTAATTGTCATAGTATTCTCTCATTTTCTTTCATCTATTATTATTAAAATGAATTATAACATTTATATTCAATTACTTTGGTATTTATTGTTCACTGGTTGGCCGTCAATTGTCTTCGTCATGGTATGTGTGCTAAATAAATTAAATAAATAAAAAAATCAGAGTGAAGAGCGTCTTTTTTTTCAAACGCTAAATCTACAGACTGGTAAATCACAGTCTTAGCTTGATATTTGCAGCGTCTTTAATTGCGAACGCATAGATCGGGTTAGTTTTGATTAGGTTAGAATTTTGTAGTTGGTAGTGCCCCTTGTCCTACTTCCCACTCCATCAAGACTAGCTGTGATTGGGTGGAGAGAGGAGTGGGGGAAGGGGAGCAGAGTAAACCTTAACATTGTAGTTCACTAGTGTAAAAGCCCTCTGAGGATGATGACTATGTCATCAAAATGTACATCATGGTAGATCAATAAAAATAACTTTCAGTAGACCTAAGATATTCAGTATTTTTTTTCCTTGTTTTTGTAGTCTTTTCATTAATCTGTGTGATTTTGTCACCAGTGCTCTTCAACTTTTGTATTCATAAATATCAATACGACATTTTTTCAGGAGTTTCCAATAGTTATCTAAAATTTATATTATTGAATTTGTGTTGTAGAAAATTTAATTGAAATATGCTATTCCTTATCAAATCGCCCAACAAAAATAAATTTTGAACCTGCATGTCTCAGAGTTACAGTATTTTTGTGTTTTAGTTATACCAACTGTATACATTACAAATCTAGTTTATTCATATTTTTACTTGAGTAGTTTTTAATTTTGATTTTTGAAATTTGCGAATAGCAAAATTTAAGTGTTTAGCCACACAAAAATGCTCGTAGATTTACAACCTGGCAGGGTTGTTGGTGAACATTAGCGATCAATAAGGACTTATTAAGAAAATTATTAATAAAAAGTATGTTACAATAATAAAATAACAATAAAAAAAAATAAATCTAAAAAAAAAAACAAATTAAATTGGAAGGAAATAGTATTGAACAACGCAAGTTCAAAGCGGATGCCCAAAATTAAATTACAATTTATGAAGAATGCATACTACAGCATTCAAGAGTACGTAGACCATATCTTTAAAAGCACAAAATAATGCCAAACATATCTAATTTTACAACCAATAATAATGGACAACTATTCAAATGGACCAACCAGAGATTAGTCAAGAACACGAGGCAAAAAGAAGGTGGGAGAGCATTGCATGGAAAACGAGGTCTGTTCAACTTTTTCAGTGGAGAAGAAAACATCTCATAAATACATGCGCCAACAACCAATTCAACAATTCTTCTAGAAACCATTCCTGGGCAATATTTATAAGGTGAAAGTGTCGAGCAGTAAATGTGTGGTGTAATAAAAGTGCAGGCGACATAATATTTGGATAGATTATCCAAACAAAATCAATAAAGGAAAGTGAGTAAAGGAGAGGAAGATGTTTTTTAAAGATTTGTAAGTAGTTTTAATATTTTCCTAATTGTAAGACAGATCTCGGGAATATTTAAATTGAGAAACGAAAACATATATCAGACTTTAATCTTAGACCTACATTAGCATAAGTTGTATTTAGTTTTATTGGGACTAAGCCATTAGATTTAGCTGCTAGACCAAGAGTCGTTAAGGAATTGGGGACAATTCACAATTTCACAGTAGAGATTGAAAACAAATATTGCTAACACGAAATAACATTGTAGATGGTTAATTAATGCATCAAATAAATACACTTTTGTTGTTATGAATTGATTTGTTGAGGTAGCCTGGAGGGCCTATTTCATGTTTTTGAGTAGGCCTAACGTTAATTATTGTTAAAAAGAGCCTGATGTGTGGCTATGGATTGACGGGTGTAAGGTAGTAAAATATGTGGTAAATTGTAGATTCAGTTGCGACTGAAATTTTTGAGAAATTTGATGAATATATTTAGAATTTTAAACCCATATGTCTCTGTAATTATTAATACCTAGTCTCTGGAGTAGGCCTCCTCACAAGCCAAGAGAAGAGTACCTCATTGAGTGATTCTGGTGGAGAGAATGAGAGAAGGTATATGTTTAATAGATCCGGACAGCTATAAAAAAAAATAGAGAAATTATTGTAGTATTTTACTGGGTACAGTACACGCAATCGAAGTTTGCCGAGAGCGAAAATAGTTGAGGGTTCTTTTGTCCTTGGCTATTTTTAACATGAAGAAAAAGCTCAGCAGAGCCTAGAAAGGGTTGGCCACCTGCACTCCCACCCGCCGTCCATTATCTTTTGTCCCACAGTATTTCAAGGAAGTAACTCACTTCACCAGCTCGCCGCACTATACCTGACTGCAGACTGTCTGTGTGACTATCTGTTGAATCAACAGTCCCCTTTGTTTTGTTTCTCACTAGTCGTCTGCTCAGTTGTTAGTTGAGTTTAGTGCGTTATTGATTGATCTGTGTTCGGAGTGCAAATTTATTTCTTTAGAGTGCAGTGTGGTCAGTGAAAATGGTGCCTAAACGTAAGTCAGTGACAGTGACAATGGAACAAAAACTCCAAGCTATGTTTCGTATTGATGCAGGTGAAGCGCTTACTAAAACTGCAAAAGAGTTAGGGTAGGTGCGGGAAAACAAACTGTTCCCGATTAGGAAAAAAGCGGAAGGAAATCGTAGATTTTTGTGCAAAAATGGTTAGTAAAGACAGTTTAGGTGGCAGAAGCACTTTAAAAGAACCAAAAAACAAAACATTAGATGATGCTTTGTATGTTTTTTTTGCCAGCAACGTGAACAGGGTGTTCTGTTATCGGGTGTAAATTTGCAAATGATCGCGCTCAAACTGAATGAAAAGTTGAAAGGAAACAATAATTTTACTGCTAGTGTGGGTTGGCTGTCTCGATGGGAAGGAGCGACACGGCATCCGTGAAATCGGAGTAAGTGGCGAAATTTTGTCAGGTGTCAGTGGTGCCATCGAGAAATTCAAAGACAATTTTGAAAACTGGTCAAAACTAGTTTAAATTATAAAATGCTGCAAAAAAAAAACTTTAGCTTCTAAACTAGACTCAGTAGTGAAAGGCCACAAAGTTAAGAAAGAACGTGTAACTTTGCTATCCTGCAGTAATGCTTCTGGGGATCTAAAGTTTCCACTTTTGGTTATAGGGAAATTTGCTAAACCAAGGGCACTTAAAAATGTCAATTTAAGTGTTCTACCGGCCCAGTACAAACCCCAAAACACAGCATGGATGAATGCTAAAATTTTTAAGGACTGGTTTTTTGAAAACTTTGTGCCAACAACAAAAAAGTTTTTAAAAGAGAAAAAACTCCCTCAAAAAGCAGTTTTGTTAATTGATAAGCCCCGTGCCATCCCAGTGAAAAAGAATTGTGTCATGGTGACATTTTTGTGAAATTTCTTAGTCCTAATGTCACGGCTCTCATCCAACCAATGGACCAGGGAGGAATAGAGGTGACAAAACGGTGATACTGAAAAAAGAAGATTTTATCGCTTTTGGAACAACAGGAAGCAGATCCAGCTACAAACTTTACGGACCTTCTTAAAAAAAAGACAGTCAAAGATGTCATTTATTTGGCAGCAGAAGCATAGGAAGAAATTCAACTATCTACTCTCCAAAAGAGATGAAAGAAATTGTGGCCTAACATGTCACAAGAAAGTGAAAAAACCGAAACTCAACCTACTGATGACGCTGAATGTGTTCAAGTATTTCAACAGTTGGATGGTTGTACTGAGGTGGAGGAAAATGACATTTCCAAGTGGATAAACAGTGACAGTGAAATCGTCTTGGTGTGCACTTCAAACGCAGAGAGTGAAAACTCTGAAGATGAAGACGACACAGAGGAACCAGTTGGCCTAACTCACAGCGAGGCGACAACAATGCTGGAGGGGTTGACGACCTACTTCGAGAAACAGACCGACACGTCAACAGCCGAGCTACTGACGTTGAAGCGCCTACGAGATCGCACTGCAAAACAGCGTCATTCATTGCAAAATAAAAGAACATTACAGACTTTTTTCAGTAAGTTATTTTGAATTTATTTTTGTTTCCTCTGCAGACTGTTATTGTACTTTAGTCAAGTAAAATCTGTCTATAGATCAATCAATGTACTGTACCGTTAAACTTGTGTGAAGTTCAGCAATAAATTTTGTTTAACGATAAAGATGTTTTGATATTTATTCTTTTCAAACCAGTTCAGTTACAAGCACTCTGTGCTAAATAGATTATGAAATACTGTACGCTATATTTGTTGTATACTGTATCATCAAAATCCCAATTTTAATATGTTTTCTCACTTCAAACACAAACAGTACACATTTCATGCATTTTTTAGGCTTTTTCCATCTAATCCCGACTTTCACTAGTCCGGACAGGGTCCGGTCCCGTCAAGTTCAAAATGGAAATTAAGGGGTGAAGTAACTTAAAGTTTGACATATGTAGTGAATTTGGCAAAGTCTGACAAACGGATGGTGCTAGAAGGAAGTTTGATAGCTTATTTTAAAGTTTAACTACACTATAGGCTTTCATTTGATATGTATCATGATAACCTCAAAACTAGATATACCTATTTTACTTGTTTATCAAAATTTAATTTTAGAAAAATTATTTTAGATTGAAAAATTTTTATGTTATTCTAACATAGTCTTATTGATTAGAATAGTGCCAAAATTTAAAGCGGAGAAAAAAAATGGGATCATGAGTAAATAAAATCAACATGTTAAGTAGGTGTTATAATCATGTGTCACTGTAACAAGAAAGAGTATACGAATTTTATTGTACCTACTTACATCTAGATTTTATTTACTTGTAATCCCATCTCTCCTCCAACTTAAAATATTGGCACAAATCTAATCAATATAGTCGAAATAGCATACATTTTTTTTTAAACTTTTTTAAATTTTTAAAATTTTTAAGAACAAGTAAAAATGTTTTGTTTTGAGGTTATCCTGTTACATATAAAATGAAAGCCAATAAAATAAACATTAAAAATGAGCAATCAAACATCCTTTCAGCACTAAAATTCGGCTATTTCCGCAATTTTCAAAAATCAAGTACTAAAAAAACTAAAATAAAAATATTTAAAAAATCGATTTGTTATTTAGTTGGTACAACTAACACATAAAAAAACTTGTAAATCTCAGACATTAAGGGTCTGCTCCAGTAAACGAGAAAGCAATCAGAAACGCCTGCGCTTCTCTCTATAGCCGTATCTAAACAGTGCAATTTCTTGCAGCTGAGCACTTTGACATTGCCTCATTTCAAACCATTTTCTAAATCCAAATTTTGTAATTGAGTGCTGAAAAAAAACTGAATATTCTTTATAAAATTGCGGATCCGACTTGCGTTTCACTTTTAATTATACAATTTTTACTGTGTAAAGAAAAACGATCAAATTTAGTAGGCCTACTTAGGCCTAAATTACGTGAAAAATGGAAAACATTAAAAAAAATATGAAAAGCAAAATAGATGCATATTGTGACTGTGCTTAAAATGAGACCTTGCAAACAATTTATAATAAAAAATAAACAAAATAAATGGTTTGAAATTTAACATCGCTCTTATTTGGGATAAAATCCAAGATGGCAGCCACTACAGCAGACCCTTAAGGACTCTGGTGATTTCATATAGAATGACCCGTAGACAAGAATGTATTAATACATTTCAAACTATTAAATTGATTAATTTACCTCACTCTCCTCAGCTTCAGAATCTATAAAGTCAGCCATTGTTTAACCTTTTCCTCGCTATTTAACTTATCTAAGTAAGATTTCAACTTTCAGACTACTGATCCCAGCAAACTAGTTCAAATCATTGATCCTGAAACAATAACAAAAACAACACCATTACCAGACTTACTACTATAAAATCAGATAGGCTATATATTAACAAAATTACTACTACTAATTCAATGCTTCTTAGACAAATGGGCTACAATTGCTAAATGGGAGATGACTCTATTTCTAGCGCCTTATAAATATAACTTTTAATAACGGTGTGTTGTGATTTACGCTTTGTGATGATTTTTTTTATTGCAATATTTTATTTATATATACATTGGATACAAAATTTCTGGCAAAATTTTACATTATGACCCCTTGCCATATTGCGGCAGAGGTACCACTGTATATGGAAGAAAATGCCTTAATACATAATTATAATGATCAATTCTATTTCTAAACGTCTTAAATAAATGAAATCAGAAAATATAAATTTAAAAATGTAATGTAGAGCCTACGTAGCCTAATTAATTATAAACAGAAAATAAAACACCTCTTAGGAAATATGAGACGGAGTCTTTTCAATGACATCGGACTGCACATATACTATTGCAAAAATAAACACAATTAATTGCCAGAATCCGCTATCCATACAACTGAACATCACTTCATAAAATCCATGTAGGAAAAACATCCTAATAACAAAACAGGAACACACACAATTTTCAATTAAAAAAAATTCTTTAATACATTTATAAATACTTAACGTTCACCGTACTTTACATGAAACTACATATATTCGGTATAGGTTACATCGATGTTCAACCCTGAAGTTCTAACTTTATAAACACATATAAGTTAATAACATCAATTAAGTTGTTTGTGTACGCTATATAACAAAATAAAAGCATTAAAAAAACAAAATAGCCTGAAGTCCTAACTTGCAGTCTTTAGTCATAGTATATTTAGGCCTACTAGCATTCAAAATTAGAATGTGCTTTAATTGGCAGCATTACTCCATTTTATTTCCTAAAAAAATGTTGTTGCCTGCAAACATATCAGCTGACAGTTTAAAGTAAATTTACTCTCTTTTTCCTTTAGTTTATATATTTTAATAACACATTAAAACCTTCATAGGTTTTGTGATACAACTAAAGTAAGCGCCTAGTATTTTTGTGTGCAAAGGTTGGCATCCCAGCTGTGATAAAACACTCAGTGGTAACCTACTGCACATATTTGAAAAACAAGCTTATACAAATTTGGCTAAATAACAATTCACACCCTCTATCCTTCATTGAAAACTTAAAAATAACAAACCCTGAACCTAAAATAACTTGCAAAAAAGACTGAAGTTTTAACTTACATTCTTCATTTATAATTCAATAATACAGTATGGGTAGGTTGGCTGCACTACTCTTTTTTCCAAAGTTTCCAGTTAGTAAACATGAGCTTATGAGCCTTTAGGTTAGTATCACTATTTAAATTTCCTAAGACAAAATTGTAGGTTACATAACTAGCCTATACTGTAATTTTGCTAAAAACTTAATAAGAATAGTTGGTGAAATTTTAGAATACCAATAGGCCTACTTCTTCTATCATCACAAGACCTACAAAATAAAAAAAACATCCCTGAACTAGGGCCTGACACATTCAAATCACAGTAACTTGTTTCCAGTCAGTTTATAAACATGTACATATTGGTAGAACTTCTTACTTTCCTAAATAATGGTCAGCAATGCTATTTTCAACAAGTAGTAAGTAGTACCTAGGCTACTAGGCTAGATATTCTAAAAGTTTGGCGAATTTGGTACACATAGCCTACTCAAAATTGAGGTTATAGGCCTAGCCTACATAACTTTCCAAGGAAATTGCAATACATTAATTAGGATCTACTTAGCAAAATAATAAGGTACCGTAATAATACTGAAATTCTTAGTGCTTATGCCATATGTTGAATCAGATTTAAAAATGTAGACTAAATTTAATAAAATTGCAGTTTAGGTAGCTAGCCCATGTTCATAAACTTTGAGTCAAATAACTTCTAGGTAGGTTTGAAAAATACTCTCAAAAACTTATTTAGTCTGAACGAAATTACAAATGAATAATAAAGTAACACTGGCAATGGGCACACAATACTATAGAATTCTATTTGTGTCCATATAAGCTGGCACACATTAAAATGTAGTTTATAGGCCTAGGCCAAATAGTTTTACTTTAGTCCTCGTAAGATGTAATATTAAATATGTATTTCATGTGACAAATCAGTACTCATAACATATATTACAAATATTTCAATCAAACACTTCTGCTTACATGGCAATTTTGAAGTGGAAATAACTCAATAACTGTGGTGCAAAACTAAAATCCCACAGGAAAATAGAGTAATGCAAACGCCATTTATTAAAAAATACATCATTTGTAGGAAGAATGGTTGAAGAAGAACTGCATTTCTATGAAAATCTGAATTCAATTAAAAAAGATAAATTATTAGCACCTTAAGTACTGCAATTATGGCTCAATAGCCGTATTCCCCGTATTTTCTTCAGCAATTTACTAAAATAATAAAATACTATAAAGAAAATAGAAATACTGACGCCACTGCCTTTAGCAGCTCCATCAAAGTGCCATTTTAAGTAAGGATTCCTAAATTTGTTCGTTGTCACCTGTTTGATGCTTAGATTCAGACGAGGTTCAAACAGTATAATATAACAGACTACTAGCCCAGATACCATATACAATAATATAATATAATAATGTACAATGTATAAGGTATCTGGGCTACTAGTAAGCCGGAGTAAGCCCCCGTGAAAAATCACAGACAGATTAGTTAGATACACATCTGAAATACATAATTTAAAAAAAATACTATTTTAAGACAACAGACTTTATCTAGATCTACCTACGATGATGGTGTTTTTTATTTCGGTAATAATTGTCTGCAATTATAAGAAAATTGTAAAACTATAGGCATATTTGTTAAACTTTTATATTTGTATTCACTATTATATACCCAAATAAAGATAAAAATATTATAATTTAATATTGCTTTCTAACTTCATATTGATAGATCAAATGATTAGAAGTTATTAACATTACAATGAAGAAATTAATAATGGAATATGTTTATATAATATACGAAGATGTACGAATGTTTCCGAAGCTAAACGAATGGATATCTCTTCTTTAACGTTTAAAAGAATATATATATATTCATTGTATAACCTGAATGTATATCTTATAACGTATTATAGGCTACATTAGTTCTTTAACTCATATTTAAAAAAATCAACTTCGCAAGACTTATATTGATTGAAGTTGTAAACATAACCAAAAAGTATAATCTACGCTCACTGAGCTAAAAGATATAACATTTATATCTAAAGTTATATCTTTTAGCTCAGTGTCTACCAAGGTCTCTAGAAAGGAACCTTAAATGTTTTGTTTTAGTATTACCATAGATCATGAATAATAAATAGGTTATCCAAATACAATGGTATTACAGATGATGTGTGAAATCAGCTGTTATATTATATTGGTAGTGGTACTCACGTACTATGTACTAGCTGGCCCGACCCGGCTTTGCACGGATAGACAAATCAACCTGATACTAATAATTAGCCCAAGTGTTTTAATTCAATGTAAAAAAAAAGTTCATTGTAGGAATAACCTAAAATTATATTCAGTTTTTGATCCAAATCAGTTGTTGATCAAAATCAGCTGTTTTAAGTTTTTCATACGAACAGCTGTTTTTTGTGCCCCTGATAAAATCAAAAGAAATATTTCTTCTTCTTCCTTAAGATTGACCTTCCATAAGATTAACATTGAAACTTTGAGGGCCACTGGGGCGTAGCCCTAATGTCCTAGGACTTCGGTAAATGGCCTAAAACCTTCCCAGGGTTAACCTGTGTTACTATGCAAAATTTCAAAGCAATCGGATGGACGGTTTGGTAACGCATAAAGGACAAACAAACGGACATACATTGAATTTTATATAATACTAGCTGACCCGGCAATGCTTTGCTATTGCTTAATTTGAAACTTTGAAAGCCTGTAATTCGTATCCCTGAGGGCCGATGTAAATTATAATGGGATTCTGCTCATTGCTTGATTTACCTAACCTAATTATATTCAGTTTTTGATCCAAATCAGTTGTTGATCAAAATCAGCTGTTGATCAAAATCAGCTGTTTTAAGCTTTTCATACGAACAGCTGTTTCTGATAAAATCAAAAGAAATATTTCTTCTTCTTCCTTAAGATTGACCTTCCATAAGATTAACATTGAAACTTTGAGGGCCACTGGGGCGTAGCCCTAATGTCCTAGGACTTTGGTAAATGGCCTAAAACCTTCCCAGGGTTAACCTGTGTTACTATGCAAAATTTCAAAGCAATCGGATGGACGGTTTGGTAACGTATAAAGGACAAACATACAGACAAACGTACAAACATACATTGAATTTTATATATATAGATATAGATAGATGTACGAACGTATACTCGCTCTTATAGGAATTGATGATACACAATTATAATAATATCATGTTTTTGGATGCAGTGAGGCGCAGTACAGTGACTTGATAGAGATCTCTATCTAGTCACTGTAGGGCTCAGTGAACATGAGCCAAATAAGCCGAGAGAAAAATGCAAATGATATCAACAGATGGTTTATATTATATAACAATAATAAAACATAATTAAAGTAGCAATCCCTAGATGACACATTAATTTCATTTGTATATGGAATTAAAAAGAAAAAATGTACCTTGTCCTTGAGTCTTGTAAAGATTACTTACTCAAGGGTGATGATATTATTATAATATGCTCCGCTTACTCGTTTAGCAATACTACTTATCATGTATGTACAAACTGTTCAGTTTAGACTTCTTGAGCAATGAGCGAGACTTTCAAGCCAACTTAGCTCAAGTCGGAGAAATTTAACAATATCGTCACAGTTGCTCAAGTTTCATCCTACTTAGCCTACTTGTAACATTTTGGAATGAATGACTCATTTAATATTAATTTAAATAGTACTCTTGGTAATATTATCTCTGGTACTGGCCTCTCTCTCTAGTTAGTGTATGCCAGAGAGAAATAACCTCTCAGAACAGAGACATGAACAATGTTAAAATTATAAGCATACAAAGCACCTAGAGTTAGATTGTTAACTTATTTGAACACCGAAATCCTTAATGATAATTAATTATTGCCGATAGCAGTATAATATAACCGATTACTACCATTTGAATTTGAAATAAAATTAAGATATATTTTGTATTACAATCAAACATTGTATTTACTATTAATTATTATGATACATTTTCATTTAAATAAATTTATTTGTAAATAATGTTATTGTGTTATTTTTAATCTGTTTTAATTGGTATTATTATTGAAATCTTTATAATGGATTATAAACTGAAATCATATAGTCAATAGTCTTATTCGGTCGGTAGACATAATTGTTTCGCTGATCTTATTATCACACTAACAAATAAATAATATAGGCATTGATTTACTCTTCCGGTGGTAGTTTTACGATTTGCGTTTAGGAAGTGTTATTGTATAGCCTATTTCAACATAACCTAAGTTCAGGTGCTCGCTGTTTATTTTTGGTCAGGTTTTGATATTTTAATTAAAATTATGTTTTTGTTATTGTAATTCACAAGTGTTTAAATGTGACAAAGTTTGTATAAGTTGCTTTTTTCTAACAATTTCTATTTAATGTCATTTAATATGTAAGTTTCCAAATGGCTTTTTGGAGCCATAGCAGATTTCAAGGGATTCACCCAGCAACGATTTTTAGCGTTTATGACATTTGCAGTAAAAATAAGTATGAGTTTAATCAATGGCTTCAAGAGGAAGGATTAATTGCTACTGAATACAAATGTCCTTCTTGTGGAAAGAAGATGTTCTTAGTTGATGACTATAATGTGAGTGATGGTTTTATGTGGAAATGTAGTTCCTTTGACAAACAGGGTAAGCATTCCTGTCGGCGCTCAATACGAAAAGGGACATGGTTTGAACATTCGTCTCACAGCTTACAAGATGTTCTTCTTATGACGTATTTCTGGTATCGTGAGTACCCCCATAGAATTGTTCAGTATGAAATGCAAACTGGCAATAATAGAATAGTTTTAGATTGGTTTAATTTTTGTAAAGGAGCGTGTGTGGATATTGTTATGTATAGAAGTGAGCCAATTGGTGGTAAAGGTATAAAAATTGAGCTATATGAAAGTAAATTTTGGAAAAGGACTAACATAACAGATGGAAAAGTGCAAAATCAGTGGGTGTTCTGTGGGCTAGAAAAAGATACTACGAAGTGCTTTTTAGTGGCAGTCAATGACAAATCTCACAAAACTCTTCTAAAAATAGTAAAAAAATATATTTTACCTGGTACAATAATTTATAGTGATGTTTGGAAAGACACTAATTTGGAACAGGAGCTTTATAACCATTTAACAATACATCATGAACTAATTTTCCGGGACATGGAAAATGGAGGTGTTGGTAACACCACAGAGGGAATATGGGCCATGATAAAACGGCAATTTCCAGCTGCAAAACGAAGTAAATCATTATTTGATGGCTTTCTAGGCGAATTTATTTACAGAAGAATGTTAAGTGAAGCACAAGATGGGTTTCTACAATTTTTAAATGATATCTCTAAAGTATTTCAACCTCATACGTCTGATATGCCATAGAAATATCATATTGTAATTGTTTTTACTTGAGCAATTGTTTATTGTAATGAAATAGTGTCGATTTGTACAAAATGCTATTTCTATAATATTATTGTCATTGAAGACAAATCTTAAAGGTCTGAAAAGTTTTTTTTATATTAAGTCAACCAATTAATTCATATCTAGGCCTAGATGACGTTTTATAGATGTTGACTCCTATAGGCTGAAATTTTAAATACGCCTCCACTCTATAGGGTCAATCCATAATCAAATCAACCAGTGGAAGTTCCTGACATATTTTAGTTTTAATTATACATTTTCAGTTTATGTATACAGTAGAGCCGCGGTTATCCAAGGTATTCGAAAACTCGGATAACACAGATTCTGCCAAACAGAGGGAAACGTATGCTAAACTGGTGAAATCAATGAAAACGTAATCAAAGATGTAAAAAAATTCATCTACTACTGTATTATTAAATGAAAAACAAAAGTCCAAATAAAAATAAAATACAAAATGATAAAAAGACATACATAGGCTAGGTACAGTACATGTTCCAGATAAAAAAATATTACTTAAGAAGTCCATAAGTGTTTTCTGTTTAACGGAACTAACTAGCTTGTGCACCGTATCTATTTTTACACTACTGGTTTACACTGTAGGCCTACATTGCCATAACACAGCGAGTTTGAGTTTTATTGAACAACGTGACATAAAGCATTAACAAAATTGAATTGATGATTAGCAAAGCATTGAAATTACTATATTGTATAGTACAGGCAGTCCTCGTTATACGTAGTCCCGCTTTATGCGATTTTTCGCTTTTACGTGGTAGTCTAATAAAGGTCATAGAAAGGTTTTGTAAGCTGAGTTATTTGGCGTGTAGGCTCCTACAGTTGTAATTTTATAAGTTATTGGCTCGTTGTTTGTCATCTCACTCTCCCCTCAAGGTCAGTGCTCTTATAACAGTATAACCTACCCCTACTTGCTCTGTCATTGTCTAGGTTTTTCTATTTTTACAACTTAGTCATTTAGTCAGTCACATCAAGCTACCTTTCGCTCTCAGTAGCGAAAATATTGGTCTCAAGTAATAATGTAAAATTTAGTAAAAAACATATTTTCTTTCTAAATATTTTACTGTACGGCACTTTGCAGGAACGCATCTACCTTGTATAACGAGGACTACAGAACCTGTATTTAATAATAATTAAAAACTGTGCTTTTTATTTACCGGAACCCTTTCTGACGAAACTGTACGTGACTAATATAAGTACAATACAGTAGATTTGCCGCCGTATGCGGATTTCACTTTGCGGGCGCGGTCACTTTAACGAGTGCATCTACCGCAAACCGAACTTTTTTTACTACCTTGATTAAACTGAAACTCGGTTATTCGAGGCTCGGACAACCGCGGCTCTACTGTTAATACAAAATGATTTTCCCCTTATTTTTAGTTTAGATAGGTTTGTAATTTTTCTATTAGGCTAGTAAAAACATATGTTTTAGGTTGTCAGTCATGGCAAGACAATGTTTATTGATGTCGGCATAAATAATTAGCCTAAACTGATATTTATTACAAATGTCTCATAACACTGTGTCCGGCTCATTTTGACTAATCAATAAAATTTGTGTTTTTGTCCTTGATTATTGAAATTTAATTGAAAAATTATATTCAAAAAGTAAATTCAAGCATGTACAACACAATTCAAATCAAATGAAACTTATGTATAATGGAAGTATCTTTTTAAACATCAAGTGCAGATTTAGTAAATGTTTTAAGTAGGTTTTGCTTAAACCATAGATCCTTTTAAGGCTTGGCAGACCCACCCACTATTTTGAGTTTCAACTGCTATAAGAGCATTGTTAAACACATAATAAGATTACTGGGTAATAATATCAGAAAATTATTTTATGTCATTTTAAAGGTTAGGACAGTCCGAATGTGGATATCATTATTATTTAGTTTTTTAATTTTTTTAAAATTAAATTCGTTCTTGTCTCACTCAAAATCAAAGTTTGCAACTTTGTTTGCAAATATCAATAATTTAAAAACCTCACCACCTTCAAAGTTTAATTACCTTTCAAATAAAAGTAATTTCAATAAATTTGGATAATATATGACGAAAAAATCAGCTTTACTGTAGAAGCATGTACACGCCGAATTTGTGTTCCTACGCGAGTTTTTAGTCTGCACTCTGGTTGTTATCACTACAACTTGTTGCTTGGGGAGGAATCTAGAAAAATAATATGGTTAATAACACTCAGGGTCACATTTTAACCCTCTAGTTTCCGCCTTTATGAAGCTGCCCTATATGTTAGCGGAAGAATGAAACCCACACAAAGCCAATGCTAGTAGTGTACAGCTCTGCCACTTGGAGAGCAGAGGTCAATTCAGGAATATTTTTTGCACTCCTGCCGAGCCTTAAGTTGTAACTTACATTTATTAATATAAGAGAGTGTTATTCTTTCTTTGTCATAAGTTAGGTTTTTTTTTAAAGATTGTATTTTATATACAGTGCTGTAAATCATTGTTAATAAATATGTACAGACTCGTTGAAATACACACCTTTATATTTTACTAGAAATAATATGATTTTCGTATTTCTTACTTAGTAATTTCTCTATTGACATTAAAGGGTTTAATGTTTGCATTTTAATTTAAAAAAGATGTAAAATAGTTTTGGATTTAATTATTAGTGTTGATTTTGTTTGAGGTTTGTAATAAGATTTGTATTATAAGCCTATAGATATGAAAAAATGGTAGTAATTTAGGATTAATTTAAAATATTTGTATACGTTTTTTTGTTTTATTACTGTGTATGATGGTTTCAAAGAAGAAAATGTATTGAAATATTTTTCCAAATAAATATAGGGGTAATTGTTTACTATTAGTTTGTCAGAAGCAAATTTTCCCATATTGAGATATATTAGGCTATATATTTATATAAATAACATGATTTAACATAATTCAAGGCCTGGTAAAAGAAATAAGAATGAGTAATTTACTTTAAAAGATGTCATCTAATGAAGAACTAGTGTCGTTTGTTTACTATTCCTAACACGCTTCTTAAGTTTTATTTTTCGTTATAGGACTATAGCTGGCCAATGATCAAGCATGATTAGCATGATTCAAGGCCTGGAAATCATTAAAAATGATGAAAATTTACATTAAAAATCGTCTGGATCAGTTTCTGCATTAGAGTAGCCTGTGTATTGGTGTTGGAAACATACTGTGACTAAAGTTACTGTGACTATAAGTTAAAACTTAAGGCTATGTTTTTTTATGCTTGTGTTTCTGTTTTACATAGACAATAATTAATAAACATTGTTAGCATATATAAGTTACAACATCAATTATTGTCTATATATAACAGAAATCCAACTGTACAAAACATAAAAAAAAAATATCTGAAGAACTTATAAATTATAGTCTTTAGTCACAGTATGTTTCCAATTTGCAATCATAAATAAGTTAGTATATTACTCAAAGCATATATTACTTCCGTTAACAATAAACTGAGTTCATGTAAGACTACAGTTGTCACATAAAAATGGATTTGAACTACCACACAACACCATTACAACCTCGTGCCTCTGACCTACACTTTTAAGAAACCTGCTCGTTGACCCAACTTAACTTACCTTATCTTATAAATAAATATTGAACTTGACTTGTGAGAAGATATACATGATAGAATAAACTTAGAAGACAAAATCGCATAACTAATATGTTTATTAACTCAAACGCGTTTAAACGACAAAGTCGCCATCTTCAGTGATGCACGAGCTAAAATAGTTAAACTACAACAGAACTGTTAATAGTCAAACACGTTTAAGTTAATAAACATATTAGGTGAGATTTTGTGTTTTAAGTTTATTCTATCGTGTTACCTTATCTTGTTTACCTTTCCCGCTCTTTTCAAACATGTTTATTTGTCAATTGCAGTCCATTAACCAACGATAACATATCTCAATACGGGAAGGTTTGCTTTCGAAACACTGAGACTAGAGACCATAAGTTAAAAATTCAGGCAATTTTTTCTTTTCTTTTTTTTATGGTGAATTTCTTTATCCGGGCCTTGAATCATGTTAATTAATTGTTAGAATACATAAAAACTAAACATATCTCAATATGAGAAGATTTGCTTTTGACAAAGTAATAATAAACAATTACCAATATAGGAATCAAATTTACTTAGTAATATTTGTTAAGTAATTTTTCTTAAAAAAATACAATTTTATGTTATTCTTATCATTTTAAAGAGGAGTTCATACAATACAAAGGCTTCATCAAATTTTTATGGGGTTTAGAGCTTCCATTTTAAAAATATAAGATTAGTTTTAATTATAAATTTGAGTTTGTTATAAACTTCATGGCAAACAGTGTAATGTAAATACAGATAATTTCAATGTATTTGGGGTTGGGCAGATATTAAGTTGATAGTTTACATCTATAAACATTTCTAAAAGTAAAAATAAAAATGCAGAACACAATTCTCACAAAAATACGTTTATTGGTCAAACGGGTTGAGCTACAACTAAATTATAACTGATTCTGTATTTTTATTTTTACTTTTAGAAATAATATTTCTCACAAGTCAAGCTCGATTATATTTATATCTATAAACATGTTGAGCAACATGTCTCTTGTGATTATTGATACTGCTTCCTGAATTCTTTGCCATAGTTGCATCTTATGAATCTTTAGTAAATAAACCTTGTTTTATACATATCCCTATACGAAGGAATCACATAAAGATGTTCCTGGGCAAGGGGACAGGTATGGGGTATTTCCACCTCTGCCAATACATCTCACTAGAAAATTTATAGCTCAAGCATTTCGAACAAATTTGTTTGAAGATTACGTAGCAATCTGATGAAAAACCATAATTTTCTAACATGGCCGGGTAAATATTGTTTCTGGTTTTTTCGGTTCAGATCCACTCAAATTGTAGAAAGTGTGGTTAGTATTATTTTTCTCTTACCTTAATTTATTGTAATTTTCTATGTATACATAGTTTCTTGAACTATGGTGAAAAATTACATTAAATTTGTTTTCCTCTGCTTGTTAAGAATTCCCAGTTGGACGATCGGATTACTAAATTATATATTTATCGTCTCATAGCGAACAGTACCGCCTAACTGATATTTTTAACAAAATATACTTTTTTGGTTCCAACGCATTCTGGCGGACATTTTGTATTGACTATCAGTGTTTACGGCAAAAATCCTGCAGATAGCAGCACCATTGCACAAAAACATAACCGCCTAAATATACAAAGCAAACTGCTAAGAAACAATACCGCCTATCTACAGAGCTTTAATAAAAAAAATGCCAAACTACTAAGGGTAGACCCTATAAAGACAATACTGCCCAGTTACAATTGTTTACAGGTTAATACCGCCTATCTGCAAATCCATAAAGAACCAATACCGCCTAACTAACGTAGTACATTTTTTAACTTAGATTTCTTTTCTTTAATAGTAAAAAAGTATCCAAAATGTTGTTTTAAAAATAAAAATAGCGTTATATTACATACACATTAACTCTTAAATCGCTAAGCTAAAATATAGGCTACCACTCATTTAGAGTTAAAAAAATATATATTTATTTTCTCAATGTTCTTTTTAAATTTTGATTCTTAGAGTTAAGAAGTACACACGAAAAATACTCAACTAATTTTAAAATTGTTTTAAATGTTTTTTAAGAATTAAAACAAATTTGAAATAAACTTAGCAGAATTTACAAAAACTAAATACATAAAAGCAATACTACTTATTGTTGTCTAAAAAATAAATAAATTTTGTACTAAACTAAGAAAAACAAGAACTTGTACAAAACTAAAACTTCGGAATGAATATCAGTCAGCTATCAGTACAAACAAACAAGCAACAGCTGAGTAAAACAGGTGTAAACCGTGCTGAGAACACTTGCGATAATAGATTCATTTGCTCTGGCGACAGAACACAGACCGATAAGATGTCACAGACATTGCTTATATTTTTGATTTGGTCTAAACATACTCAAAGTACAGTGACTAGATAGAGACAGTGTGGCCACATGCAAGCGGCCGCCATGTTTTTCCTAAAAGTAATGTTATCTGCCATAAAGTATAATGTAATTTATTTTCAAAATATTTATAAAACCTTTTGTTTTATTTCATAAAGGCCTCGTAAACAACTTTTTAAATGTTAAAAAGTAGTTAGAAAGCAGATAAGTTGTTTAAAATGAAATAACCTATAAAAAATAATGATTTAGCCTACTATCACATTTTTTACTAGCCTATGCCGATAGTTGAGTAGCCTACTGACGTTAATTACAAACTAATAAAGCTATATCAAAACAAGTTGCACTATTATTTTCTTTGTTCAATTCTACGTTAAAAAAACATTTTGAAGTTCAATTACATTATTTATGCGGTTAATTTGAATAAAAGTCAAGGTTTTGTATTATTTTCAAGGAACCAAATTTTCAATAATTTGTATCTATCTGAAAAAGTATTTGACTGGTCATAATGACATTTTTTTTATTAAATTTAATTCTCAACTTATATAACAAATGCACCATAAATTTTAAACAACAATTTTGTTGCTTAAAATTCCCCAGAGTTAAAGTTTTGTGGCAAGTTAATTATGAAATTTGTATTTACTGGTTTTAGGTTTCAATTCAGTTTGAAAAGCAAAATCTTAAAAATGATTTTCTTAAAGCTAAATTTGAAATTGTTCCTAACTTAATGAATAAATTAAAATATCAAAAATTCAAAGTATAACAAAACGAAAAATAAAACAACGAATAGGCCTAAATCAAAATGCAAAATTATTATCCTGTTGTTAATTAGCCTTTTTTATCAATGAATAAATTTTACAAATTAAATATTTTCAAAGTTACACTTTCTGATTTTTACAATGCATTTATTTCCATCGGATTTTTTTTAAATAAGCGAAGCAATTAAAACTTTCCTAACTAACTCATTTATTTCTATTTCAATTGAAAGCTAATAATAAAATTAATGTCTCTAACAACAATTTAAGCCTAACATCGAAATTACAATTCTTTGATTTTGAGGTTAGGCAATTCAAGACTTTTCAAGTAACTTATTCAAGGCCGAAAAACAGGTTTCATTACTAATTTCCCTCATTATTTCAGTTAGGCCTACTTATTACAGAAATAATAGATTGTAAATTCGTCTTAGATTGTACAGAAAAAATAACGATGCCAATTTAATTTGAAAACTATAAACAAACGTAGGGCTAACACGGACGAAATTATAGGTTTGGGCCAAAAACAGTTCTTAAAATTGCGTAATACTAATATTTATTGCATTTATCTTTTCTATTGATAAAAAGGATTAGCCTATGTTATGAACTTTTTAAAATGTTGTAAATAAAAGACTTTTGGTATGTACTTACTTCTGAAATATGCGCGCTGAAACGATTCCGTAGAGTGGCGGGAGTAGCCTAATCTGCTGTCTTTTCCTTATTAATTTGGTGCAATATCACATACTTCAACACAAATCGCTTTAAAATAACTATTACGTTTATTTTAAAGTAAAAACTAACAAATATCTCTTAAAAAATCAGTAAAATCGCTTTTACAATATGTGAACGTGAATGAATGTAATGTAAACAGATACGAATTTAGGAAAAACATGGCTGCCGACATCTTGACCAATAGGAAACAAGACCACACTTGGCCACACTGTCTCTATCTAGTCACTGTAACTCAAAGAACATCACTCTGCACTCTATTGGATGTTTTGTAAACTATGGAATTATCTAAGCACGAGTTTGTGTATTTGCGTTTAAAGGCGCTAACCGCGCTTAGAGATGGGGTCGTGCCGCGTCTAAAGGTGCTAGCCGCCCGTTAATGTACTTGAAAATAAGTGGTTTTTGATTCCTCTTGTAAAGTTTGAAATGTTAGGAGGTATTGTTAGCCAAGCGATTGTATATTTAAATCTAAGTAATTTTTCTTGGAGGCCTACTTGTAAATGAGTTTTTAGGCACTTGTTTTTATTTTTGTATGGTAATTGAAATTTAAAAAATGAAACCATTTGTATTAAGTGCGTTTTATAAATTGAAGAAGGTTTACAGTATAATTTATCTCACTAAAACTGAAGCATAGAAATCTTTTTAGTTAAATTTTGTTTTACATTGTAAAATAATGTACATATTTATTTAAATAAATAATTTCTGTAATAAATGACTGTGTATCTTTTATTTGTTACATGTGTAACTTATGGGTTTAAATGAACTGCAGATATGCAAAGTAATATGATGATGTGTAGATATTACTGCTGAGTTGTGACCTCCATTTTAGCAATCAAACGGAGTTCATTTTCGCATCAAACACGTTTTAATATTATAAAACTTGTGTACAATGTTGAAGTTTAAAAAAAGTTAAGCGACACTTGACATACCATAGCAATGTTGTAAAACTTATAAAAGACACATTAGAAACAACAAAGTTAGTGTTTTTAGTAGATGCACATTTACTAACTGTTTATTATTTATAATAGTCCTTCAGACAAACTTTGCATTTGTATAAGACTCGTCATTACATTATAATACTGTGTTTTAAATGTGTTGTTTTATGTGTCTTTTTTACTTAATGTTGTGACTACCTTTTATCAACGAGAGATTTCTGATGATGAGTTAGGCATCCCGAAATGCGTCAGAAGTAACAACAAAGAGATGCGGTCTTAAAACTGAGATGCTTTAAGTATTTGATTTTGTCAATGATTTCTTCTTTTTCATTGGTTTTCGTACGTACTAATAAAAATCAGAAGTTTAATGTAACAGCTGGCCGTAAATGAAGAAGAAATTGATGAAATAAACAAATAGTAGTAATTCAAGGGCTTAAAGTCAATAGCTGTATGGGTTTAATCACACCAAGCTACCAATGAAATGGACATTGTGCTTCCTCATTTTATAAGTTGTGTTAAAACAGTTTACTTGGTAATACTTTTGAAATAGACATCAAACTTAATAATTTTGTAAGTTGTTTTAAATTAGGTGTACTTGGTTGGTGATACCTCTAAAATGATAAAATTTCAGATTAAACCAATATAACCAACGATTTTTATTCATGACAGTTTTCACTTCTGTCGGCAGTACCACGACTACTTTCTTTTTAATATAAATGAGATTTCAGTACCATTATTTTTTCAAGGAATCTTTTTGGCCATAGAAACAAATTAAATACGCCACACAACTCCTTGTAGATGAGACAAAATTACCAGG
>JAGFPH010000643.1:296955-334084 GCA_018207615.1 Philaenus spumarius
CGGAGAGTGTTAGTTATGCAACAAACTGCCATTTAATTTAGAATTTTGGTTTTCAACCTTACTATATATCAAATACCACTAAAGAATACCGTTGAGTGGCGGCCAATAGGATGGGCGCGTAGCGTTGCCATATCTACTAGCCTCGAACACTCCTGGTATTTACCGTTCGAGGCTTGAGCGCACAGTTTAAAGAATTATAAATGCGTTGAGTCAGCTGCATTCAGTTAGAAGCGTGGGAAGAACGTGACAATGTCGCATTAAGGCGATTGGAGCATTCAAGGTCCCTGTGTACACAAACCCATCCCTCAACGGTATTCTTTCGTGGTCTTCGATATAATTATTTTACTTAAACAAGAACAAAGAAGAATGAGTCTTAATTAGGTTAATAATAATTAAACACACTTTGATCAAAGTTAATTCTGTAGGCAACCTTTACTATTTACAGTTAGGCATAGAGAAAAACCTTCATTATTACGATAGTAATATTATTAAAGTCACTAAGTTACAATGTGTAGCATAAGCACATAACATCTCGACAGCAGCAATGAAAACAATCCCATGATGCCACGGTTGAATTGGAAAGTGTAAGTTTTACTGCAAAACTGCAGTTGGATAATGTGACTTTTACATCAATTGTTTCTTTTATATATGAATGTCCGTGTTTTAATAAAGTTTCTTCCGCAGTAAAATGCTAATTATTTACTAAAACTATAGTTGGAGGAAAAATGTGATCTTACCCACCTTAAAAAAAATTTCCTTTTGGAGCGACAAAGTAATACTTTCCTTCCTTAAGGCACAAATGACTTTATTAGATTTGTATAGTAAGAAAATATTATAGCGTTTAATAAAAATAAATTAGTGAACTACTTTTGTAATGTTAGTCGATGGTTTTAATTAGGTGACTGGTTTTTAGTCGACTAAGCACATCACTAATACTGATCATGGATATAATTCATTAGCCTAAGTAAAATACAATCTAAGTTAAATTATCTCGCTAGCAATTTGCTAGTAGTGGGATAATTATTAATGACTAGGGGAAACCCCTGCGTTCTCCGCACACCAACCCCGTTGGAACCTTCTATACACATAATCGTGTTATGTTTTCTTTATTATAAAAGTGTACTATTAAAATAACCCCAAAGTTAAGACGGTAAATAATGTTAAATGTTCAAATCAAATTATTTCGTATATTTTATAACAGCAGTTATAATAAAGGTTAAAAGTACCATTAAGGCTCAGGTCTACACTTTAATAAAAACCTAACCTAAAATTTAGAAATACAAAGTTTGAAATTAGCTATTAATGGAAATATTACAGCAAACAGCTGTTATCTGTTATTTTATTCAATTGGTTGCTATGGTAATAAATGAAAATACATGTGTTGATTTATTAGTCTAGGCCTAACCTAAGAATTTTTTCCGACTAAATTTACAAATACTATATTGAAATAAAAAATGTTTTTATCGAAATGAATTATAGCCTATGTTACTCAGGAATAGTGTAGCTTTTTATTAGTAAAACTATTTTTTCAATCGGTTCAGTAGTTCCAGAGATTACCCCCTACATACAAACAAAAAAACAAACTTTACCTCTTTATAATATTAGTTATTACTTAATTTCAAGTTGACCAGATTAGAGTTACATACAGTTTCAGAATGGTTATGTTTTAAAATTATTTGTTGGAAACTCACCAAAGAAGGGTTCCTAGCTGAACTATATCAGATTTAACAAAACTGAAAGTTATTACTACTCCTAGATCTCTACTAGTCGCATTTTTATTTCAATATTATTGCACCCAGCAATGCTTCGCTTAGTGCTTACATAATATAGTAAGTAAACCTTTTGCTTGCTTTTACCTAATCTAAAAAAACTTGATAGTTGTGAAGAATTGTAAAAAACCTGATTCTAAATTAGCCCAATTGGTTGCAAATAAACGTGTTTTGGTTATTGTAGGCCTAACCTAAAATTATGTTCAGTTTTTGATCCAAATCAAGCTGTTTTATATATAATATGTAACAACCAATGTTTGAATTATAAATGCTAAGTAAAGCTAGCCATACAATTTCGATTTGTAGGACGACTGAGTTGGTCTGCAAGTTGGATGCGTTTCACCACTCACGATCCAACTTACCATCCAACTAACGTTTCCAATACAGTCTTCTTTTCTAGTTTAATCGTAGTAGTTGTATAAAAATGTCCAGCAATTACTATATGCAAATAATTAGACTAAACAATCCCCTATATTTTGTCAGTATACTTTCAATCGCCTACATTTTTCAGTATCCTAAACAATCACCTATATTTTTTCAGTTTACTAAACAATCACCTATATTTTTTCAGTTTACTAAACAATCACCTTAGGTTAAGAAATTATTTTTGCTCACAAACATGTCAGTTTGCATATGTTGCATCACTTGTGTTCAAAAACTCCTATTCTCCCGATAAAATTCCAAAAACCCTTTATTATCCATTATTATAGAAGTAAAAATGTACAAAGTTTAAGGGGAAAAGGAAGATCAAACAACAGCAAAATCAAAGTTTAAACTGACGCATTCGGATGATCTCCCCACCCACAGTCCGACTCCGTCGGAAGTTGGATCATCTTGTAGTCTGATCTAGGACTCCGATTTGTCCGATCATCCAACTCGTCATCCATCAAGCCCATTCACGCTCCTACATTGGACATTGAATCCGACTACAAATCGGACCGTGTATGGCTAGCTTAAAGTTGCTATGGTAATGAATGTAAACAAACATGTGTTGCTAAGCTTTTTATACGAACAGCTGTTTTTGTGCACTATGGTCTTGAGTCCATACAAAAGAGGCTGTTTAGTTTTTCCAAATTTGAAACTTTTTAGGGAAACTTTTCAAATTTTTCTTTATATAAAAACCTAGTTCGGAATATTACGAACATTTTAAAACAAAAAATAGCCAAATTGGTCCAGCCGTTCTCAAGTGATGCGCTTACAAAGGATCAGCAATTTTTTTATTATATAGATGTTGCATGTATATAAAGTTTTTCAACTCTGGGCTTCTAGGAGGTTCAAAGCAGAGATTAAATAAACAATTTTGAATGGAACCTATTGTCAAGTGATAAATAATTTTAAAGGCCTTCACAAAATGTAGTACATAATTGTATATTTTTTGCATAACCTTAACAAAAAGAGTGCATTATGATCATTGAAAATGTTACACTACTCTACTTTGTAATGATCTTAATTTCTTTTGAATACAAGCGTTTATTCTTTACAACAGTATTTTGTCTGTCAATTTATCATGTGTTAACGTCAATTTTAAAGGCACACCATGCTGTTGAAAAAATTGTTTTCATTATACTACACGGAAATCCCGCCCGAGGCAGAACTATCATGGTCGCACAGAAAAACCCTACTTACCGGGCTTGTAACGTAATATACTAAATACCAGACATTTATTATTTTTACGATTTATATAATACTGTACAAAATCAGGCAGATTTCCTGATGATGTTTCTCCAACCATGCAATGGGGTCTATTTCACTTTTCTTAAATATTATGGAAAAGATAAATTTTTCTGGGAAAAGGGTGGAATTAGAACTTTCTTACCTGTTACAGAGTTTCGCCAAACACCAACTGTTTTTACTTTAAATTACATTCCTACCTATTGCATTTTTTATAATAATTTTTATTATTCTCACATACGAGCAAATCTTTGTCATCAAATGCGTTCATTCCATCCTCATTTTGTGCATCCTCTTTCTCATCGCAGAGATAAAATGCAGCTCAGCATTCTGTACTACGCTAAAGTAATCTTCTGTGTTTAACTTTATCAAAATATAAAAACTGATAAATAAAATCCAGATAATGTATGTTACCAATCGAGTACGACCAGAAAAGTCCATTTTATATACAAATATAATTATGATGTCCCAGTTACTTACTAAAAAAAATATAAAATTGCAGACTTTGTCGAAATGTACGTTATTTTTTTACCGACGTCTAAATTATGGAAACCGATATTTCTTACAGCCTTAGATTCTATAGATTTATCTGCTACTGCCAAACTAAGCAATATGTGTCTAGAGAGAAAGTGATTAGAAGAAAGGAAGGTTTTGTGTGGCAGGTACCCTTAGACAGTACCACCTTTTAGTAATTAAATAATAGTATAGGTTAGGAATAGATTCACACTGACATGCTATTAGGTGTGATACAAAAAATACAGCGAACAAATTTATTACAAACAAAGTAATAAGCTTATGTAGAATTTGAATTAATCTCCATCAAAGTACTGCCTTTGCCTAGCAATGCACTTGTCGAAACGATTTTCTTTTGGCCAGAAATCGCATGGTGCTAAATCTGGCGAGTAAGGCGGATGTGGCCAGACAGAAACACCTTTTCCAGCTAAAAACTCGCGAATGAAAAGCGACTTTTAGCATGGCGCGTTTTTGTGGTGAAGTAGGAAGCCATTAGCTCATTTTTCTGGTCTCTTTCTTCGTATATCGTTTTTCAAACGTTCCAGTACCCCCTTGTAAAATTCGGAGTTCACAGTTGTTCTCCTTGGAACGAACTCTGATCCGCACTATGCCCTCACTATCAAAAAGAACAATGAGCATGACCTTGATGTACGACTTTGACTGATGTGCCTTTTTAGGGCGAGTGGTTTCCATTGAGAACTCTGAATTTATCCCAGGGAGTCATAGACCCAGCTTTCATCTCCAGTTACAATTTTGGCAATGAAATTCAAATCTGTATGAAGACGATCCTTCAATTGCGTGCAAACTGAGACACTAATTTCCTTCTGTTCATCAGTCAAAAGACTGGGAACAAATTTTGCACTCACTTGTCTCATTTGCAAATTATCGGTTAAAATCCTTTGCATGAACATGTACGAGATGTTTAGTTCTTCGGCAAGCTCTCGAATAGCCATTCACCTGTTTGAACGAACAAGTTTGGCTACTTTTTGCACGTTTTTTATCTGGTTAGTACGGAGATTAGATGGAAGTCGAAGGACATCCCGACCATTCCTCATCTTCAACTGACTCATTTCCGCTTTTAAATCGCTCATATTACTTGTAAACTATCTTCAGGGTTACCATAATATGATTTTAACATTTCATGTGATTCTTTGGCACTTTTTTGCAACTTCAAAAAAAAATTGATGTTAATGTTTGTTTGAAATCCACGGTACACGACAGACACGGTAAACACCACCTCACTCTAGCAGCTCTGGAAGCCAACTGACAAGGAGAATGTGTTCAAACTTGACTCTGCCTGTCTCAAAAGATCAGGCTATCAGACATATTAGATTAAATAATGGATGTAGCGTCAACAGTTGCTGCTATACAAATTCATTCACAGTATTTTGTGGTCACACCACGTATATTGGCTAGTAGAGATTTTTCTGAGATTAGAGTCAAAAAAGGGGGAGGGGGACGCTAGTTGTAAGGAAACGACAAAGTTATAGTTAGTCTGGGATAAAACAAGCACTCGAAGGTTAGGTTCTTCCCTTCGCCTTAATGTTAGTTTAGTAATAGTAAGATAGAATGGTTAAATAAACAAAGTTAAACTATTCCACTTTTACACGTACGTTCGCTTGAGAGCAGAAGTCACATCCGCTAAAGGGAAGACACCATCTGTAAGGCAGCCGGACCACCATAGACGTCAAGCCTCCATCTTGACAATGCACGTATACTTGCTTGAGAGCAGAAGTCACATCCGCTAAAGAGAAGCCACCATCTCTAAGGCTGCCGGACCACCATAGACATCACGCCTCCAGAATAAAAAATTCAAAATGGCCGACATTTTGTTATAAGTGTTATTGTAATAAAAAAGATTGTTCTATGTCCCTACCAACAATGAACTAATTATATTTCTGAATCTTTTATCAATCTGGAGTTCCTAATTATCAGATTCAATCAAAATTATTGTTTGAATTTTAAGGTGTGGCGTAATCAGCTAAAGCATAGACTAGCTACAGTTTGTACAAACAGACGTGCGCTCTAAGCCATAAAATCGACACTCGCTCCCCACGAGCAGACACACTCACAGTGCCTACCTGGCGCTAATTTTTCTTCTATGAATCACCAACTACAATCGTGTTAGTTTAGTAATATTATTTTCTTGATTTATCAGTAATTGTATAGTAACATTTAAAACGAATTTGTATTTATTTTTATTTTGTTTTACTTTAGTATATGTTCACTGTTATATTGCTTCTGATTCAGTTTCTTTTTTTTTGCATACATTGGAAATTTTAGAGGCCACTGTTAGTTTTATGTTTTATAATATTATTTTATTGATTTATTAGTTATTGTACAGTAACATTGCAAAATGAATTTGTAATTATTTTAATTTTACTCTTAGTATACGTTCACTGTTATATCGATTCTGATTTAGTTTGTTTGTTTTTTGCATACGTTTGAAATCACTACTAGAATTACTGTAATTATATATGTTATTGTGATTGTGCTAATCCAAATAAAAAGTCAATAACCATTTTTAAGTAGTCAAATTTATTATTTTGTAACCTACTGACCGTAAAACCGCTTAGAGTTGTCACAATTGTAACATGTTTGGACTTATTTTGCGAGGAATAATATACAGAGTTCAGTAATTAGAGTAAAAATTAAGTAAAGTTAACAGTTAGAAAAATGTAGCAACAGGGCTAGTTGGTGATTCATAGAAGAACCATTAAGCAGGTAGGCCATGTGAGTGTCTACGCGTGTGGGATCGAGGGTAGATTTTATGGTTTAGAGCTCACGTCTGTTTGGACAAAGTATAACAACTATTTCTAATTGGAACTTCCAACACAGGTTTCTGGCATTTTGTTTTCATTAGTCTGACACAGAGGCATCAAACAAACATAATTTGTATTTCAGGATTAAAGACAAACAACAGGTATGAAATGCTAATACAATTAATTGTGTTTTATTTGTAATGGTACATGAACTTAACAAAACATATCAATAAATATATTGACAATATAGTTTAAATCTGACTACATGAGATCACATTGGACTAACCCAAGCAATGGCAAGCCCTAGGGTAAATAAGCCACTTGTAATACTGCCAAATTCTTTCACTTATTTTTTACATTTTGTTGTGCAACTGCAGCAATTTTATTTATAATTATCGGTTATTTTTTACACAAAAATTTGATTTCTATTTGAACACTTTAAGCAAATAAAGTGTGAAAATATAATTAATTCTCAACAAATGTATTTGTTTAGCAAAATACTAAATCATATGGGGGGCTCTTACATTTAAATGCCTGTTTATTTAAATAACCAAATTCTCTGTAAATTCTTATATTTCAATTACGGTTTAAAATGAAATAATTCTTTCACAAAACAGTAGTAGTACAATCCGATTAAATTAGTATTGTCTATTTCGTCTTTTTTTACAATTTATTTTCCCTCAGGTTTAGAAAAAAGTTACAATTTTGTAGAAACTGTTTAAATGGATATGTAATTACAATACAATATTAGCACAATTTGTAAACTGTATCATATATTTTTACAGCTGTTGGATGAATTTCATAATTAATTAACATAAAGTTAATTTTTTACATAGAATATTTATTGACTAGTTTTACTCCTTCGAATTACAGCATTAAAAACTATTTTCTTTTAACAATTTAAATAGGTTGCAATTCATTTGTATATTTGAGTTTATTTAAAACAACATTTTACCTGTATATAATTGCCATTTACTAATAACACTATGGTTATTACCATTATTACCTTTTTATGGCTTTCTGGTTAGAACCTCTAATTAAGCCCATCAGAAGACTTAAAATATTTTCCCAAATAATGTAGTGCTAAAAAAGCAGAATAAAATTTCCAAATGAACAACCAATTGCGCAATGCATGTGCACTGCTATCACATAAAGAGTCTAATACTGAATATCATATAACTGTATAGAATATTCAGAAACTCTTTTTTTTAATAACAATAACTCTTATAAAAATATAATTTGATAAAACATCGTAAAGAAGAGGAAACTAACATTAATTCATTTTCAGAACTATCGTCATATTTTTAAAATAAAATATTTCAACAGAATCTTTACTTTTAACAGATCTTGAAGTTAAAAAAAAGCAAACAACAAAATCTACATCGAAGCAGGAAAGACAGTGAGACTTTTATAAATATCTAAGGTTCTGGAGACCTGAATATATACAAAACCTAATACTGAACGTTACTGATTCTCTGGTTCTCTGTTACCTCTTCCGCCTCTGTATTTCCTTCCCCCTTCACCGTCACCACCACCTCGATAATTGTTGTAATGGTTACCGTTACTGTAATAACGAGCTCTACCGTTGCTTCCCGAAGGTTGCCCGTAGTTGCGATTGAGATGAGGAAGGGTGGGCGCTGCTTGTCCTACTATTTCTCCTGCCCTTTCCATCCCTTTCCTTTGGCTTCCTCCACCGTTAGACTGTGATGCAAAATCAGGACTGCAAAACAAACATTACAAATCGGACATTAACTCCAACTCTTATAAAAGCGAGTGTTCATCCATGAGTAATAAAATAGTATAGCGCATGCACAAGGTTATATTGTTAGATTTGTTCGTTAACATATAACAGCTGATTTCGTTCAATGTCAAATGAATATTTGTTAAGCCTTCAAATTGAACATCTACAAGCGCCTAAAATGCCGGCTGTACTCAATGTTCAGACAATAGTGAAGTGGTCGATCTCCGAAGACCAAGTACATAATAAAAATTTTTGACCTTGGAAGTCTATCTTTCAAAATCATTAAGATTATGTTTACAACTTAATGTTAAGTTTTGTGCTGTTATAGAAATAATAATGAACATAGCTGCATCTGATTAGCATACAAAATTTAACACAAAACCAAGCATCTAATATACTATTAGGTTATGTTTACAATTTTGATAAAAAGAAATGCTCAATACCTTTGAGTGGAATCTTCGATGAAGATTTTAATTTATTCCCATTAAATAAGATGAATAAGTCAAACAATACAACCATGCACGTGCACTATACTCTTTTGTTCAAAGTGAAGTATAAGGCACTATATATGGGCCCACTTGTTATAATTAATTATAGGCTCTGTACATTTACCTTGAAAATGTCTAAAGTCACAGATTCCTTTATATAATAAAGTTTGTTGTTTGTAGGCCTAAGTAGTTTTTTCTAAAGAACAAAGTAAACAAATGGATTGTAAAAAAATATACATTTTCAACGACTTATAACCTCAAAACATATCATTTAGCCCACATTAGTTACAAAGCAATTTGAAAATACGTAAACATGTTCAACATGAGTAGACAGATTAAATGTAATACATGTTCAACGTGATACACGATTAAATTTAATAAGTATTTTGTTATTAACCCTACAACTGTCAATGTTAATGTTTTGCAACACCAAGTCATTTCGGTCCGTGTGCAAGCATATTTTCAAAAATTCGCCAAATATAGTAATTGTACACCAATCCAAAAGTGTTCTGTACCTTTTTTGTAGAGAAAGGTTAAAAAAAATCCATATATGTAATTAAAAAAATTATTGATGTAAAATTGTAAAAGTTATTAGCTCAAGAAGCAAAAAATGTTCAGTAACGAAAGGAAAAAGTTCAACTTTAGGCCTACATAACAAGTAGTAAACATTTTTTGTAATTTTTCGTAAACGTAAAAAAGTTTTGTAATTTAGTTCTAAATAGAACTGTATAAAAACATTTATCTATTTTAAATTTCTTATTTTGAAAACACCAGTTTTAATGTTCCAAATTCACGATTGCTAACAAAACCGCCTAGTTTGAAACGTAATTTACTAATATTAGGCCAGTCATATAGTACATTAAAATCGCAAACTAACGGCTAGTTCTGATTTTTTAATATGTTGTTAGGACCACTACCAGTAGTGTATATCCAAGTTTGCAGCTTCGAAAGACCTGTGCTAACTTCGTAGCTCGCGAAAAACCGCGAAATTTTCGCACTTTTTTCAGTTTTTCCACTATATCTCCTAAGCTATGCGTTTTTTCATAAAACATGTTATTTACGTTTTTAAAGTAGATTAAATTTGCTACAAGTTGAGACCAGAACCATCTCTGTACCGCAAAGATCAGACCCAATACAGCCCTCCAAAATTGGCAATAATTTTGCAAAAAAGTGTAATTTTAAAATTTGGTCAACTTTCGACCCCAAAATCGGGGAAAATGTTCATTTTAAGGGGTAGTTCTGTTGAGTTCTCACGATGTATTTTGAAATGAAAATCATGTACATCAGCCAGAAATATATATTTAGTCTATTAATAATGTATTTACAATGTAATTAATTCAAAATATTTTTTTATATATCTATATGCACATTTACGCGAGATATTGTTGGGTTGGAATAGTTCATTTTGTCCGCTTCGTGGGTGATTCGAAATCGTCAGATTCATCTTGAAAAATAGGTAGTGGATTGTCGACGTTGTCTTCTCCTCCTTCGGCAATCTGAATTACGGCGACGTTTTATCAAGAGACATGGGAGCAAAATTTGCAAAAGTTCTGAGAATTTGAGGCCTGCTTTTAGGCAGGAACAGCCGCCTCCGCTACAGCCTTTCTTGCACCCGCATGATAGAAACTTCAGAAGGGAGGGGGATTCCACTTCATTAATCATTGTTGTTGGAATGAGCCCCTGATCTGCCTTCTTCCATCCCTATTGAGAGGCATCTTTTTCCACCCCTAAACCACTTCTGAACTTGGTGGTAAGTTCTGTAGGCGTGGAATGTTGCACCATCTTCCGTTGGAGGCAAACAGGCGAGGTCAACCTTAGCGGTGGCTGCTGTTTTCACAAAAATTTTATAGCGCAGTCTCTGGAGGGTATCTTCAGTGTAGATTCCTCCATACAGTGCTAAAAGGCACTTCACTCTGGCATCTGCGGTGGCTTGGTGGGTTGAAGTAGGTTGGAGGAACACTTCAGCTGTGGTGATGAGTTGAAGGTATTTCTGGGTGGCGCTCCACAGTTTGTTCTTTTCATACCAGAAAAGGGCAGAGGTGGTGCCACACCCAGTGAAGGCATGGAGAAACAACTCGAATCCTGGGGGGGACTTCCAAATCTCCACAATTAAATGAGGTTGACGAATATTGTAAGGGGCCAGAGTCAGCTCTGCCACTTTTCTGAAAAAAAGTTCTACACAGTTGATCCCAAACCATTAAGAAGGACGAAGAGGTCCACATCTTCTCTAATGATTAGCACTGACTGAAAAGAGGTGCTCTTGTCAAGTGCCACCTTCACAATATCACAGTCAGCATCCTCCACTGCCTGATTCGTTTCAATTCCCTGGCTTTGGAAGGCGGATCATATCAAAGCAATTAGTCGTCGTTTGTTGCTGTCGTTCGCCATCAACTTCTCCTGGGCCATTTTTATGATAGTTGACTCTTCAAAGATGACTTCGTTGCACTGCAGAGAACCATAGCTCCTTACGCGTTCGGCAGTGTTTGTGTTCTTCTCTGCCCCATCCTCAGGATATCCGTCGAAGACCACAGCAACGTTCCGTCCGAACTGATTGAAGGTGTAGCTGACGTACAATGCGACAATACCCCGCACAGAGTCATTACTATGCCATATCACCTTATGCAGTAAATAACCCCCATCTATCACAACAAACGATTGGCTCCTACTAAGATGTTTTGAGGGAGAGGAATGAAAGATGAATAGAACTTTGATTTTATTCCTTTGCGCGTACCCTTTTCTGTGAATAATGACATGGGGTATGGAGCCAACTCATGCTTGAAATGTTCCTTTAACTCTTTGTCCAACTACTTGATGAACACAAATGCTGGAAGATGGTCGTCAGTGGCTCTACATCCACACGTTTGACTCTTTTACTTTGATGGAAGTGCTCATTGATGCCAAAGTTCGCACTTTGTCTTTTCGCTTGAAGGAAACCGTTCCAAATAAGTTGCCAGTGATTTGCTTGGCACCTTCTATTCCCATTTCTCACTTGAAATTAAAAAACGAATTCCGCGTTTTTTCACAACTACAACTAACTGTACCTTCCTCGAGTGTATTGCAACAAATAAAACAACATCCCGGTGAAGTCGACATTATTTTGTTAGCGCGCGACGAGTAATAGAAACTAAACTGAGAATGAGAACCCCATTTGTGACCGAAGGACTGTTGGAGGGGAAGGGAGGGAATACCTGCCTGCCTACCTTTTCAGTTATACGGATAAGAGCGCCGAGCTCCCCTTCTAATCGTCCTTACCTCATCACTTTCTTTTCAAAGGCGTAGGTCCTTGACCGAGCTCTCACACATTTTATTTACATTGGTAAATGATCTAGGCCTATATAGATTTTTCTAGATTTGGGATTTTTGATTAAACAGTCCAGAGGGATCGGGGAGCTGCAGTTTTTTTAAAAATCACATTCAACTAACGAAAGACACATTTGAAGAATTTCACCTGTGCTTAAGTCAAATAACCCTCAAACCATCGTAAGAACTCAACAGAGCCAATTTGCGAAAAATTAAGTTTTTCCATTTTTGAGATTTTTAAGCATTGTGCAGAAACTGTTAGACCTACAGACGTCATTTTGTGCTGAATCTGACGATTTCGAATCACCCACGAAGCGGGCAAAATTAACTATTCCAACCCAACAATATCTCTCGTAAATATGCATATACATATATAAAAAAATCTTTTGAATTAATTACATTGTAAATACATTATTAATAGACTAAATATATATTTCTGGCTGATGTACATGATTTTCATTTAAAAATACATCGTGAGAACTCAACAGAACCAATTTGCGAAAAATTCAGTTTCCCATTTTTTGGATTTTTAAGCATTGTGAGGAAACTGTTACACCTACAAACGTCGTTTTGTGCTTAAATTAAAGCTAATAACATTCGCTACAACATCTTTTATTATGATTTACCCCTTAAAATGAGTATTTTCCCCAATTTTGGGGTCGAAAGTTGACCAAAGTTTAAAATTACACTTTTTTGCAAAAATATTGCCAATTTTGGAGGGCTGTATTCGGTCTAATCTCTGCGCTACAGAGCTGGTTCTGGTCTCAAATTGTAGCAAATTTAATCTACTTTAAAAACGTAAATAAAATCTTTTATGAAAAAACGTATAGTTTAGGAGATATAGTGGAAAAACTGAAAAAAGTGAGAAAATTTTGCGGTTTTTCGCGTGCCACGAAGTTAGCACAGGTCTTTCGAAGCTGCAAACTTGGATATACACTACTGGTAGTGGTCCTAACAACATATTAAAAAATCAGAACTAGCCGTTAGTTTGCGATTTTAGCGATTTCTAGTGTACTATTTGACTGGACTATATATGCTTTGCCCAAAAACAAAATATTATTATAACAAAGTGTAGAGAATAAATCAAAGAATTGAACTGTATACTTGTATATTACCTTATCATAAAAGTGTTTTAAGAATCAATTGAATTACAAAAGTGAGATGAAACAAATGAAACCTCGTGCGGACAAAGGAAATTCAAAATATGACCATTGAAGACAATGGAAACAGCCTTGTTTTGCAAACTCAAGTGGTAGTATGAATTCTGTGCAAATATGAACTTTCAACTGCTGTTTGAATAACATCTAACTAGTCAAATATAGTTTGCTCTACACCAAACGAAAGATTGAACTTTGGTCTATAAATAGATACAAAAAAGTCTATTGAAATAATTCGAATTATAAGAGATATCTCGAACGCAAAATGTGCTGTTTTATTGGTTGAAATCTGACCAATTGCAAGGGACTACAAAACGCCCCACAACTTTAGAACTATTTGTCTGATTTTTGATTGGATGGCAGTTTCAGATATGTAAAAGTGTGATGAATCCTTCAGTATACAGATATAACTCAGGGAGAGACATAGAAACAGGAATTAAAGGTAGTTTCGGCCATTAAAATTCGCGCAACATTGGCTTTTAGAAAACTCAAAAACTGCAACGATGATTACGTATGCAAATATATGTTTTAGAAAAAACTTGTAAGTGCAAAAATTAAAGTTTAGATAATTTCCTTTCCAACGGTTTTTGATTAATTGTGATTAGATGATTTTTAGTGGGTGAAATATTCAAGTCAAGTGTCACAGACTACACAATTTACTACGGCAGAGCGTTGAGACCACTCAATTTGAGTGGTCTGACACTTAGAGGGTTAATAAAAAGGTGTTACACTATGATGTAATCCTCATAATTGGTACACATTTACCGAGCTAAAAATCCCCATCAGCATAGTTATAAGTATGCCTAAATAAAGTGTGTTGTTTTTTTAAATAGAATTTTTTTAAATAATGTATCTAATTAATCTGCCTGTGATTTTTCGCGCTGGCTTACTAGTAATCTTTATAATTGGTACACATTTACCAATTTTGTTATCTCTTTCAGTTTTTGTATGTAATAGAGGTGGTAAGTTTTCGAAACATCACACTGTATAGTTGTTTTAATGGTAATACACAATTTTGTACTCCCTTTATAACTCATAATTAAGTTTTTTCTCCTTCTCAAATCATTGGTCATATTGATTTTAATTTGTAAACTGCCTACAATGTTACACTGTTGAATTTGTTCTTTCTCATTTCTTTTATTTGTTTCTTTCTTTAGGAAAGAAATTTGCCAAGTTAAACACAAGAAAATCTTTGCCGGGATAAATGTTTAAAAATTACATGCTTTTAATTAGTTCGACTAAGAATAAGAGTGCAGCTAAGGTGGCTTGCAAGAAAGTGTACCACCCTAAACTGTAGTCGCAGTCTGCTGGTCAAAGGACTTGGACATATTTTCGATCTCACTACTTTTATTGGTCAAAACTTTTTGGAGAGGCACTCGGCCTTGTTTTTCATATTTAAGTTTTTAATTTATACAGAAAACTAAAGTAATTGATTTCACAACATTTTACTCTTATTTATAACCCAATCTCAGAGTGTAAAATTACTACTTAACAACAGCCATTGCCAAGTATGTCGTGTATTTATTTATACTTGGATGAGATCTTGGTTAACCTTTAAATCTTGTTCTAATTTAATTGGCCAGGTAAATAAGCCCATTTTAGGGGTGTTAGTGTAAATAAATGTTGGAAAGCTGGAAATCGTTTGGATCACTTTATTTACACAAATAATGACTTAATTGTACACATATTTCTTATTATTATTTGTAAATACAGTGGACATTTGCATACATATAAAAAAAGCCCAAGTTTATACATTCTTATTACGATATGTCATAAAAAAACATTTTAAAATTTATCATTGATCCAAATTTTATATAAAATCCAAATACCACTGGACTCACTCATAACATAATCTCAAAAAACACCGAACAGATTGGAATGAAATTTGGTATGTAGCTTCCTCTAGGGCCCTAGGTGCTCGCTAAGAAAGGTTTTAAAAAATTCGAAATTTGGGGGGGGGTAAAAGTTACTAAAAAAACCACCAAACGAATTGGAATGAAATTTGGTATGTAGCTTCCTCTGGGCGCCTAGGTGCTCACTAAGAAAGGTTTTTGAAAAATTCGAAATTTTAGGGGGGTTTGGGGGTCAAAGTTACTAAAAAAAACCACCAAACGGATTGGAATGAAATTTGGTATGTAGCTTCCTCTAGTGCCCTAGGTGCTCGCTAAAAAATAGTTTTTAAAAAATTCAAAATTTTAGGTGGGTTTGGAGGGTTAAAGTTACTAAAAAATCCCCATATTTAACTTTTATTTGTCTATCCGTGCAAAGCCGGACCAAGCCAGCTAGTTTAAAATAGTTTTTAATTAAATTTTATGAAAACTAGTGGACTCGGCAATGCTTCGCTATTACTTGATTTTAGTATATAAATATAAACTTTTATTAAATTAAGAAACACAATTTAGTGAGTGTACTGAAAAATTAATTTTGAAGTGACTTGTGGTTAAAATAAGACTCTTATGATCAGGGCAGTTTGTAGAGAACTGCAACGTTAAGCGTTGCAAAAAAATAAAAAAAATTATTATTATAAAGTGTTAAAAAAAATGGGATTCGGTAAAAATTTCAAAAATAAAAAAAAATGTTCAAATCAAAAATAAAATGCTATATGTGGATTATTCAACAATCATTAATACCTCTCCTTCACCTCTTTCATTTATTCACCTTAACACCAGAAGTCGTCGCTCATAAAATACCTTAAATCATTAACACCTCTTAGGCCTATTGCCTTACTTCCATAATAAAAATCACCATTTACCTAAACTCACCACATCATATGTCTCCCCTAACTCCAACGTAGAATTACACCTTATACTCCACCTTACTTTAATTCACCTTACTTACAAAACCTTAATATCACCTTCACTTAACTCACATAATAATAATAATAATAAAAAATAGTAATCGTAGTACGTATAATAATCCACATATAACCCCATTTATGCTCTATTAGCATCTATCTATCCATAATTATCAATTACTGTAAAAATATTTATTAAATTAATTTAATTTCCTCAGGGGTGGATACCTGATACCTGGCTGTTAAAGTACAAGCTAGTTGGATGTTCGTGGCTGAATAAAGAAATTCAAGACATTGTGGCAACAACTATTTGTTTACTCAAACATAATTAGAAAATGAATATTTACAACAAAAAATATCAACGTCATAGAACAATTAAACAAACAAATCAATTAACTATTTACAAATTATACAAAGTTTTGTCAGCCCTAGCTTGCAAATAAATGACGCAATAAGTGAAAAGTTTAAGTTAAGTTGTTTCTCTATTTTTTATAAGTTTTCAAAAATGCAGACTTTTAAGCTTAAAAATAATGGCCATATCTACTCACGATACCTGTTGTTATTGTATTTTTACCTAGGATTTCACTGACTCTACTTGATATAGTCACTTCACTTGTATTTTACTAACGCGTTCGTCCGACCACATGGTAACTTTTTAAAGGTTCACTTTTTAAAGAAAGTATACAAAAGATTTTGCTTTGTACAACCTCACCAACTCCTAAACACCTCTATTTCACTTTAGCACAACATTCATTGCGATTTTTGAAGAAATACTACATTTTTTTACAAATTCTCCACCACCAGCAACTAGCTATGTGTTCAGTTAGCTACGCCATCTTGACTCTGTTTTACTCTCCGGAACGTAGTGCGACGCATCTCTCTTTTAGAACATTACATGCAAATCCGCACGTAAGCCATTTGTGCTAAGCCTTCCGTATCTCGATATATACGCTGATGTTGTAATTTGTTATACAAGTGTTTATTATTTTTTCATAAGTTGCTTTTGGACTGTCTCTGCCTAATTAAAGTGTTTATAATTTTATTACTGCTTGTCTTCATTAACAATTCACTTCAACCGTAATTATTTAAATGACTTCTTACACAGTTCTCACACGTTACATATGTTCATATATTAATTTATCTTTTAAGTCTGCTTTTATTTTACCTACTTTTATAGTCTGCTTTTATTTTATTTATTAAAAATGATTCTACTGTAACTATTTTGCGTCATAAAGGAACTTATATATGTATAAAAATTATAAATGTTTATTATTATATATGTATTGCGTCATTTTATTTATTTAGACCAAACCTCTGTGTTTTTAGACACTATGGGAAACCGCTGATTTATTTTTTATCGTATAGCTTTTCTGTTACATGGCTGTTAGTGTTACAGAACGCATCAAACATTTAATGTTAATGTAATTGATTTTATATCGGTAGCTATCCCATTTGAATTATTAAGGGTAATTAAACCATTTAATTTCTTTGACTTAAGTAATTGAATTGCAAATGGTTTTTATATCACTTAAGAATAATATTACACAAATTTAGCTTTATAGTTTGTAGGAAGTTAATTTTTATTGTATAGGGGTAGCTACTCCATTTTAATCTATTTGGTTGTAGTGATTATATTCTCTAAACAATCCTGGTAGTAATATGTGTAAATTGTAAAATATTTAGTGAAATTAGTCGAGTAGTTTTTGAGCTTATAGAAAAAGTAATAAGTGTATAAGTGATTATTTAATTTTAAGAGTAGTTATCCCACTTCATCCCTTCGACTTAAGTAATCAAATTTTAAATGTTTTTTTATATCACTTAAGAATAATATTGTACAGTTTGGGTTTTATAGCTTGTAGGAAGTTAGTTCAATTTATGTTGTTTATATTATAGGGGTAGCAACCCCATTTCACCCCTTACATTGCAGTAATTGTCATGTCTAAACACTCCTGACATTAGTATGGATAATATGTGAAATGTTTAGCAAAATTGGTAGAATAGTTTTTATAGAGGACAAAGAAGCAAAGAAACATTAATTGTTTTATAAATATAAATATTACTGATGAGTTTTAAATTGAGAATACCACTTTCTACAGTTAATTAGTGGGGAGTAGATTTGTGGCTTCCAGGTACTTTTTTGTTGCATGCCACTAGTAGACTTAATTTTTCACTTAAAATGTTAAATTTTTTTTGTAGACTTGACCGAATTTGAAACTCTAGATGCTTGCTGAATGCACAATTTGATGCTCTACAACTTTCATCACTTACGCTTTTCATTTAGAATAGCTGTTTCCGTGGTACGGACGTATAAAAGCCACTATATGAACTTTTTCAGTGAAGGTGGTAAAAATTGTTGTTTTTTACCATTAATTTTGACCTTACTGATGGGTCCAATTAAGCGTTGCGCGTATTCAATCGACACAGAGTTTAGTGTTCTTTAATTTATAAAAGAGTAACATTTTTTGTAAGATGTATACTTTTAGAAGTAACAAGTAAAAAAAGTACTAAAATGTCTTGGTTTTTCGGACTAAATGATTTCCAGCTTTCCAAGATTTATTTCCACCACCAAACCTTATTTAACTGGCCTGTAGTTTGTTTAGCACCAAAATTACATCTCAATACAATATTTACAATAATTTGTATTTCTTTAATCTTTGTGTCCCAGAATTTAAGAAAATAAAGTTTTGTCAACTTTTTAGAAAGTATCTTTATATTTGAGAAAAATACCCGGACATGTACTCGCTGAGTCTTTTAATACATCTATAACAATAATTCATAATCCTGGAACGATTGTTGAACACTACTATGAACATCACAGTCCAGTTCGTATATAAAGAAGTAAGTATGCAAAAATAATTAATCCTGGCTGAAGAATTATATACTTCAATGGTAAACTGTAAAGCCGTTATGCCACTCACCTTGTCCGAGTCCGCCCTTGTTGCGACTGGTGCCAATAGCTTTGTGAATGAAGAGGAGGAAATCTGTCTTGCTGACCCCCTCCACCTCCGCCTCTTCTACCTCCACTTGGATGCCGTCCTCCATTTGTGTTTCCTTTGTATGTGTTTGAACGAAACGATGATATCTGTAAATTCAAATATTATTGTCTTTTCTGGTTTTAAAATTAGTTTCTAATAATGGATTGATCAGCTTATCTAAGGCTATGATGGGCTCCTTACCATAGGTTTTCCGGCGGAGGTTGTTGCGATTGCTCTCTCTATCTCAAAAGAAAAATTAAAGGAGCTAGGATTGATATTCTTTCTGATAACCAAGCCGCCATAAAGGTGCTGGAATCTTTCACCTTTGAATCAAGACTAGTTTGGGATTGTTTTAAAGTAGTGAATAAAATGGCTAGACTCAATGAAGTTACTCTTAAATGGCTGCCTGGTCATGGGTAAAGGGGGATGAGGCAGCAAATCGCCTTGCTACAGTTGGGGCCAAAAACCCCTTCATTGGCCATATCCTTTCTGTGGAAGACCCAAGAGCCACCTAAGAAATGTCGTTGGAATGTGGTCAGAGAAAAGTTGGTCCTTATATTGGTACGATGCTCCTGGGGTTAGCTTCTATCGTTGGGCAGAAATAATCTTCGACGGATTGTAGGAATCCATACTGGTTACTGCCCAGCCCAGTACCACATCAAAAAAATGTTGCTGGTTTAGGAAGACTCCTGTCGATTTTGCTGTCTTGGGATTGAACCGGCTCAACAGCTGCTGTACGAATGCGAGGCTCTCACATGCTGGAGATTCATGGTAGGCAGAAGTGCTTTTGTTAGTTTGGAAGAGGTCTATGGTGTTGATCCCAAGACCCTCCTTGGTTTCATAAGAGACCTGGGAGGTATCTGGGATGATCATTAAAGGGAAAATCTTACCATAAAATAGATCCTATTGGGTCACAGTGGTGGAGAAGGCCTTGGATTCTTCTATTCCACTATACAAAAATGGATTGATCAAATTTTTACAAATAAAACACAATGTTTTGAGAGTATAAATCAACTCTCGTTACCAAGTGATAAACTAAATAGAAAACAAATCTAGAGGGCTAGGCCTATGTTATCAAACCGGAAATTTAGGAACCCAGAACTAGAATACTATAACTGAGATGTCAAGAACTAAAAATTAATAAAAATTCATCAAATTTAAAAATGACTGAAATTTAATCAAATAAATCTCTACAGGGCGCAACAATAACAGCCCGTGCTAGAACTCTTATTTACTTTATTAGGAAATGACCGAACAAAAAATTACAAAAGGTCTTATTAAAACATTAGCGCCAATCAATGCATTGGAAGAAGTAGAATGTAGGTCACACTGCTTTGACCAATGGAAAATTTGCATGGTGGGGTAGTGTAGGGATTGTGGAGGGAAGTATATTGAAGAAGATAATTCAAGTTGTGACGAAATACAAATTAAGAGTTTTATGGCATAATACAGTTATTTTTAGGCCATACCTCGTCAGTTCCATATGGAGCATTAATTTAAGGACACAATGAGTGAATTTTTAAATAGAAAAGGCATAGTTTACGATAAATATTATATGCAAAGAAAAATATTTGTTTTCCAAATTCTTATGTGGGTTCTAAAAACTACACATTCTAGTAAAAATCATTGACCCTGAATAATTTTTGTAATTTTCCTTATTACCTTTGAATATTCAATTAAAATCTTTGAGGGTATTTATACATCCAATAACACGTATTAAAAGGTTTTAGAGCCTTTCTTGCTTGTTTCCCTTAAGCTCGACTTTTTATCATATAAAAATGCACGTATTATAATATTACAATACGTATTATAATATAATACGTGGTTTTCCAAATTCAGGTTTTATATAAAGAAGCACACTTATATATTCATTGTAGACTGCATTATATTGTTTCCATTTTAAAATTTACTCATTATCTTTGTTTTAAAATTTATTTTTGTTAGTTGGTTTTAAACTTCTTTTTAGTATTATTATTTTGCTTGTCTAATACAAAAGTAAATATTGTCAAACAGATAAATAAAATTGATTATAGTGCCATTTTTTAAAAGATAATATATTTATTGACTAAACTTGTTTTAGTTAGTATACTTTATGCACTTAATTAATGAGTATTTATTGCCATGTCTTGACATATTAACATTTTCTTTTCCTTAATAAAGTGAGAACTTTTTAGCTATAAAAAAAACACCACTAAGTTAATTTTTGTATTTTACAAACTAATCGTAAACTGTACATTTCCTTTATGAGTGGTTTAGCAAAATAGATTAAATAATTTATGCTTTTATATAACCAGTATTTGAATGGGCAGTAAATGGAATTAAAAAAGTCATTGTCTTCTCGATTCTTATTAATACTATTAAAAACGAAGTATTTTCAAGTACCTCTCTACGTTGGTCATCATTTTCTTTGCGTAGACGACGTATAAGTTTCTCCGCATCTTCCAGTCTTGATTCATAATCTGTTACTTGACTTTCACACATTCGTGCTGCCTCAAGCTGTCTATAACAATAAAAAATAATTAACTGAAAGTAAAAACAAGGTATTTGATCGTATATAAAATACCACTGTACATGAAGTAACTTGACTGATAGGATTATAAATGTTAATACTAGATCCAAGTAATTAATTCTTTTGCTTCACTGAAATTTGAAAGGCAACACACGGTTTTTGTTTTAAGAGTTGAGTTTTATACAACTACAGGAATTTCAATTAATTTGATTGCTAGAAGATATCTTTGTGTGGCCGTAACACACCTACTGTTGGGTTAAGGTATAACTTTCTTTTTCAGTTTAACTGATTTATATATCTTAACTTTTTGCATGATGCATAAAATATGTTCTATTTTAGAACAAGCATGATGGCCTAATGAAAATGGCAAAAAATCTACAAAAATAGGGAAACATTTTGCAGATGCAAATTGTTCTATAATTAGTACTTCATATAAAAAAACACTAAAATATTTTTTCCTAAACGCCTCATGATTTTTGCATAAAATACCTTTTGCCATTCAGAGTATGTAATTTAGTAATTTACTTTTCATTTAGGTATTTTATAACCAAACAATATTAGTTCCATACTAAAACTTTTACTACATATCGTCGCTTAGCAACAGTATTGCCTAACTGAGGTATTTAACAAAATAGACTTTTTAGTTCCAGTGCATCCTGGCGGATTGTTTTACATCGACTAATACAATGTTTATCGGCATTGCCAATGTCATGTACACTCGCTTTTATAGGAGTTGATAACAAGCAAGGTTGTAAGTTACAAAAAAATATCTATAACAAAACTTTTTTTCAAAAGACTAATTTGCACAAACAAAAACTAAATCAGTACATGAACACTACATTACTAGTGACTTAGGTTAGGTTGTATCATGCTAATGACTACAACCAAAGAGCGCTGGTTCTGTCTAGAGTTTAGAGAGCGTAGAGTAGAGACAGTACTCAGTAGTCATTAGCTCAGTACTCAGCAGATCAGATAAGTCTGTTCAAGTGCCTAGAGATTGACAGTATGTTGTTTCATCTGTTTCACCTTGTTTTCAACTGTTTGTGATTAAATGATAAACTATAAATACAAAAAAAAAAATTTAATCCCCAAAAAATTACACGGAAAATGTGTAATTGCCCGGAATTATTGACTCCCTGGAAAATTCCCCATTAAAATGAAGAAAATGGAGATGTCACAGCTAACCACTCGAATTGAAGCATTTCTTTGTTTTGAATGTTTACTTGAAATTCTAATTTAATTCAATTATAACTTAAATTTTGTATAAAACCGCATGGTTCCAAGTCGATCACATTACAGGCACATCATACATTTCGAGCACTTCAGTGGTGTACAGCCGATAAAATTCATCTCGCATGTAAAAATTTCAATCAGCGTTCTTCTGAATGTACTACTCCTCAAATTTAATATCCATTTCCACAATCATTAATAGGTACATGGATTAATTATAAATAAGGTTTTTTCTCATTTTTAGCATTTTTCAACAGCTTATCACAAATTCACAAAACTATCACAAACAAATTTATTAAAATTTGGATAGGACAACGTCTTTTGGGTCAGCTATTAACAAAATATTTCTTAAAAAGCCAGTTTATTCAAATGTGTATGATTTAGCAAATATTTTAGTTGAAAATGTGAGTCAACAATGTGTAAATACAGTACATAAATACTCACAACGTCGTCGTGAATTTGTTTTGTTGGCCTCAATGGCCAACATTTACATGAATAAAATGAATGGAGAGTGAGCTTAGGATGAACCAAATTGAAGTTAAAACAAAGTAAATAAAACATCGACTTTTCAAAAATATACATGGGTTAAAAAAATGTGTTTACTGTCATAATTATATGGCCTACGTAAAAATTGTGTTAAATATTTAAGTTAGATATAGCCTATTTCTTATTTTGTGCAATATTTAAGACATGTTAATGTATTCTATATTTAAAAATGAATGTTTGTTTTTTCTTTGTCCTATAAAGACTCAAAAACTATTTAACCGACTTTACTAAAAATCTCACAGTTTATCCGTAGGTCTATCATTACCAGCAGTGTTTAGATGTTACAATACTACAGTCTAAGGCAGTGGTTCCCAAACTGGGGGGCGCGCCCCCCTGGGGGGGCGTGGAGAAAGTCCAGGGGGGGCGTGACACCGAAATGAAATAAATAAAAAAAATTACAAAAATAATTTCCTCAGATTTTTGAAATAAAGTCTTTCTAAGTTTTCAAAATTGTTTTTGTAATGTTTCAATTTCCACGTTTTTTTTTAACCAATTTCCACGCTTCCACATAAAGAATATTCACTTGACATAATGGTCAAGTGTTTGTAAAAAATTAAAGCCATTGTTTAAAATAAAACAGATCAAAAATCCTTTGTTTAAAAAACAATTAATTTGCAAATTAGAGAACAGTGTTGCCGAACTCAAACCGCCCATTTCAAAGAACGTAAATTCCCCCATTACAAAAGGCGTAAATTTCCCCGTTGCAAAGTTGTAAACTTTATCAAAGAAGGCTACAGTTTTTAAAACTACAAAACACACAAGAGTTCAATATTCTCAAAACCGTCCCCCTCCATAGCAGTTACTGTCAGACGCAACGGGTGTGTGTACCGATACCTCCGTTTGGCCTTGGCGCCCACCCCCACCGCATCTTCAATCCAATGTCAATAACCTTGCAGTTTGTTCAGTGCTTGCGTTGTAACTAGTCCGTTCGCCAGTCCGTTGTGCCAACAGTGCTTTCCGTGAATTATCAGTCAGCGTGTTTGCTGTATTGTGGGTGTTCTGTAATTGCTGCGACGTTTGAATTGGAGTAATTGTTTTTGTGTTTTGTGAGTTCTGTGTGAAGCTGAATCAGAGAAGATGAACACGGCAAAGAAACGCAAGTATATTGACGATTATATTCAATATGGGTTTGTTTCCTTGCTTAAAGATAATGTTGATCACCCTCAGTGCGTTATTTGCTATGAGGTATTAAGCAATGACGCGATGAGGCCTAATCGTCTTCTGAGACATTTGTCAACCAAACATGCCTCTTTAAAGGACAAACCTAAAGAGTTTTTCGCTGCAAAATCTAAGAATTTAAAGCGCATGAAGTTAGATAGCACTGGATCTGCTGCTCAGTCATCTCTAAAAGTGCTTGAAGCTTCCTATGAATTATCTCTTATTATTGCTAAGGAAAAGAAAAGTCACACTATTGGTGAAACGCTTGTTAAACCGTGCCTTTTAAAAGCAGCCGATGTTGTCCTTGGAACTGATAGTAGGCAAAAGCTATCACAAATACCACTTTCAGACAACACCGTAAAACGCCGCATTGATGATATGGCCGAGGACATTAAAAACCAGGTGGTTGATGCAATAAAAAAATCCCCGTTTTTTGCTATCCAGCTTGACGAGAGTACAGACATAGCACAATGCTCTCATTTGATTGTATATGTTCGTTACATTGAAAATGAAAGAATGAAGGATGAACTGATGTTTTCTACTGAGCTGTTGACCACTACTAAAGCTGTAGATGTGATGGAAGCAGTATCAGACTTTTTTAAGAAACACGAACTTTCTTGGCAAAAACTTATTGGTGTATGCACAGATGGTGCTCCTTCAATGCTGGGTTCTCGTTCAGGCTTTGTGCAGTTGGTCAAAGAGAAGAATGCTGATGTGGTTGGGATTCATTGTTTTATTCACCGCCAAGCCTTGGCAGCAAAAACTCTTCCTAACGAACTCAATGCTGTTTTAAAGCTTTGTATTAAAGTAGTCAACTACGTTAAGAACAGTGCATTAAATACTCGACTATTTAAAATTCTGTGTGAAGATTTAGGAAGTGATCACAAAACGCTGCTATTTCATACAGAAGTACGATGGCTATCAAAAGGCAATATGTTGGGAAGACTATTTGAACTCCGTGATGAAGTGATAACGTTTTTGGCACAGCAGAAACAAAACGAGCTTAGTGCAGAGTTCAAAAAACCCTGTAACCAAGTGATTTTGGCCTATTTATCAGACTTTTTTGACACGTTAAATAACCTAAACTTGAGACTGCAAGGTGCAGACTCAAATATAGTAACACATCGGGATGCCATCAAGATGTACGTTGAGAAACTACAACTTTGGATACGTAAAGTGTCAATGAACCCCAGCAACTATTCAAGTTTCAGCAAAGTAGGGTCAGTATCAGAAGAAATATGTTTTGAGGACTTTTTGAAGGACCGCTTTTGAAAAACTTGATAATTGACCATTTGAAGAACCTCAAGGAGGAGTTCAGCAGGTACTTTCCTAACTTGTCAGAGGAGTTTTACAAACTATCAACCGACCCGTTCAACATGGACATACAGTTGCTGCCAGAAGAGTTGCAAGAGGAGGGAATAGAAATAAAAAATGACTCTGCTGCAAGATATGATTTTGACAAAATGGACAAGCCCTCATTTTGGTTAAAGTACTTAAAAGTTTACCCCAGTGTTTCAGAGAAAGCTGTTCGGATGTACTTGCCTTTTTCAACAACATACATGTGCGAAAAAGCGTTTTCAACTCTTGTGGCGATCAAAACCAAGTACCGCAACAAACTTGATGTCGAAAGTGACCTACGCTGTGCTTTGTCTGAAATTCAACCCAGCATCTGTCAACTTATCCAGAACATGCAAGCGCACCCATCTCACTAAATTACATTTTATGTTTTGTTTTTGTAAGTAGGTAGGCCTATTGTTTCACCTTCCTTAAATTGAAAATGTATCTGTGTTACAATGTTCAATTTTGTATCAGTAATTATATTCGTTTTTCATGTAATACTTGTTTTAATTTTCACCATGCGTACAATTATTGAATCTTTCCATTCTGCGTTACCGCATTCAACAGTGATCGAAAAATCTACCTACTCACCGTATCAAGTAGGCACATACTTGTACAAGTAGGAGTTGCTATGTACGGCACCGTGAAATAGGGTATTGCAAAATGGAAAGCTGATATGTGTAGGGGGGCGTGGGGGGTCTCCAAATAACCAGAGGGGGGCGTGGTACAAAAAAGTTTGGGAACCCCTGGTCTAAGGGGTTGAAATGGAGTTACTACCTCTATACAATAATAAATTTAACAAGCTAGAAAGCTAAAATTATGAAATATTATTTTTATGTGATATGAAAAACCATTTGAAATTTTATTACTTAAGTCAAAGGGATGAAATGGAATAACTACCCCTTAAAATTCAATAATAATTGATACATTTACTTTTTTTATATTCTCTAAAAGTAAGTAGGCCTACTCAACTAATTTCACTTAACATTTAACAATTTACACATATTAGACCAATACTGTTTACAGAATAAGGTCATTACAATCAAAATTGTGATGAATGTTATAGAAACAAATTATTATTGCACACATGATTGGTTGCCATAGCAACCAATGACTGTTTATAGTTTGTTAGATTTCATTATAATATTATGTATTTTATTCTGAAGATCAGTTACTGTAGGCATAGTTTAAAGTTAATAAAAGCCTTATATACCGTACTTAAAAGTTCTAAGTCTTTTATTCATCCACAACACTACAATTTTATTAACTTTAGAGGCTGTGGCTATATATGGATTTACATCAAATCTTGATGGTTTTAGATATTTCTCCATTAACTTAAAGTTAATAAAATTTGGTTGCAACCCCTATACAATTAACATAAATTGCACTAACTTCCTACAAACTATAAATCTAATTTTGTGTAATATTAATATTATATAAAATATGTGTATATTATTATATTGTGCAACTCAATTACATAAAAACCATTTGCAATTCGATTACTTGTCAAAGTAATGAAATGGAATAACTACCCTTAAAATTAAGTCAAGCAATAGTGAAGCATTGCCGGATTCACTAGTAAAATTATAAAATACAAATATTTGGTATTTTCAGTAGGGTCTCCCCTTAAGCTTAAAAATTTACATAAATATATTTAAAGATCTATTTTGTTTAGATTATTTGGAGTTTATTGTAACAAATAAAAGTACAACCTCATTGAAATTTTTTTAAAATTTTCATTTTTAATCAGTCTTTCATGTGACTGTTAAATTTCTCGGTATATTTTAGACAGGCTCCTTTTAAACGTGCAGTGAATGTTGACAAAGCCAACGGTCTGACAAAACGAAACAATATTCTTAAGTGCTCTAATAGCCAATCTGGAAACCATACTTGGCGATAAATTTCAAAATTGGGAAATCCTGTAATTATTGGGAAATTATTACACGTATGATAAATTACGTCGCACACGTGCAAAGTGTTATGAAGTGACAAATTTGTACACCAAATTGATAAAATAATAACGTCAAGTGAAGTAAGAATATGTTATTTTATAATACATTAATTTATATGCATCTCAGTACTTTAAGATATTACATTAATAACTTGTCTGGACAGGTTTAGAGGTACTGACTTTTTGTGTTGGTCCAGTAATGCATTGAGGGCTGCATTGTTTGCCTGAGCTTCATTAAGAGCAGCTCGTAACTCTGAAACATCCTTTTCCAGTATCTCGACCTGCAGAGGCCGAGTGTTGCACTGTTTGGGGCTCAACACCTGTTACAAAACATTAAATATTACAATGGTACTTAAAATTTCATTGTCTCCACTTTTCTCACCTTTCACAAAACTAGGAATTAAATTCTTAAATAGTGTATTCCTAACAACTTCCTAACAATTGTTTTACTTCAATAATGTTAGCATTAATACTAGCTTATTTTGGAATCTATTGTAGTTTTCAATATTTTAGAATTCAAGGTAAAATATCTCCAATCCAAGAATTTTAAACGAGCAACAATCAGCTTGAGCCCCAACTGCAAGAGTTCAAACTTAATTTATATGAACCGTGTGAAAGCAAACCTTCAAACTTGATAAACAAAGTTTATCTCAAATAAACAAAAATCGAGGATCTCAAAAGAGATACTATGTTCAGGTCAAAGTGCGGTCATTATATTTTTCTAGAATGGTAGTAGCAATTTTGCAACATATTTTTAAATAAATTATAAAAAAATGAAAATAAGTGGAAAAGGTATCATGTTTTAATCACAGGTTTTGTAATGCCATGTAAAATCTGAATCAATTAAAAAAAAATAGAGAAAAGGTTTTTTCTTTATTCAAAAATTGATTTTTTCTTTTATTTACAATTGATTGACCAAGGGGTCTACAAAGAACACCAAAGTTCCTACATAAAATCTGAGATAGCAATTTTTTTTCTAAAAATTTGTATGATGAATCCAAAAATGTATAATTTATAGGAGTTATTATAGTAAATAATTATGTTACGTAACAATAACTAAACATTGGGGTAAGTTAGGAATTGCTATGAAATAGGATTATGCGTTGAACAAGTCTGGCAAAGATGCAGTAAGCGATATATCACTTCCTGCGCCTGATATATCACTGATATTACAATCAAGATTATTTTCGAAAATATTTAGAATTTCTCTGTTAGGTAGTATTATCATTTAGGTCTATTTGCTGACTATCTGAATCAATGTCATTAGCCAAAGCAAATTCTCTCAAATGTCTGTAACGATCTCTATAATTATTTCTTTCTACTGTTTCAAAAAAAAAAAGAAAGGTTTATTGACCTTGAAAATGCTCCCGTATTCACGCTATTGTAAACAATTTGAATTATAATGTTATAAAATAACAAGCACGAAGTTAGTACTCAACACAAATCAGCTGGGACAGTAGATGAACAAATAAGAAATTACGTCACAGTCTTTGCCATCTAAATTAGGCCTACATATTTTTACCTCAGTTTTAGCATTAATTATTTAAACAATTACAGAATCAGGTAGTTTGGAATGTTAGCTTTACAACAAATCTAAATTTATTTGGATAGACCAGTTTTTAACTATTACTCTAAGCAATGACGCTATCAATATTTTGAACATCGATAATCCACCACAGTAAAAAAAGTTCAAAGTTGATTATCGATGTTTAACAGCTATAGGGTAAGCGACAATAAATATTTCTAATTCCATACCTAAACTGCGTATTTTGAATTAGGTAGTAGCTTTGGTAATTATTTGAATTTAAAATATATGCATTATTTATCAAGATAGTACCTACCACTTTAGGTTTAGTGTCTTCTTCAGGAGACGAAGAGTCTGATCCTGAGTGAAGAATTGTAATTCCACCTTTACTGAACACAAGCTGGAATTGTAGATCTGGAAAGTCAAATTTATAAAATAAATTAAATAATAACTGATTCTTTGACAAGAGTATTTGTTATGATCAATATAACTCTAACACATTAATCAGTTTGTGAAATTGTTTATGTTTCATGAAGGGGTATAGTATATAATTATTAGAATACATTATGCTGTATATAATTCACCGGCACATTCAAAAGGATTACATCCCATACGGGGCACAGGTGATAGATTGTAACCATTGTTATTGATAAAGAATTATTCATCTTTGCAAGTAATAACCAGAGGAATTTATACAAAAACGGTTTTCATATAGAAGATCTGTTTAAAAAGTAATGGGACTGAATTTTGTTCTCTTACATTGTATTCATTTTAAACCGACAATGCTTCAGCTAATCGCTGTAATGTATAATTGTATTCATAAACATTTTCACTTTCACCTAAAATGTCAATAGTTTTGATTGTAGAGTTGTTTATTTAGTGGTTGAGGTTTTAGTTATGTTAAAAATATGTAGATTAACAATATTGAGCAGCGCTATGCAATCAAATTTTGTGTGAAAATTAAAGACAGTGCCATAGAAACTCTTAATTAAATAAAACAAGTTCTTGTGACGAGTAGGAAACAAGTGGTTCAGGACGGAAATGATTTGACTGATTCATCTGACCTAAATTATGGAGTTCCATAGTGATCCATTTTAGGTCCAGTATTGTTTGTTATTTACATGGATGATCTACACTTCAGTGTTAGGGTTGGTGGTCTAATTCAGTATGCTGAAGATTTAACAATAAATCTGAAAGGGCACTGACTTTGTGATATTGAATTAAATGCATTTATCCTAGTAAGTAAACACTGCTTGCCAGTGTTTTATGAACATAAACTTAAAGTAAACACATTAAAGACCAAGTGAAAGCTTTTTGGTTTAAAGCCAGACTTAGAAGAAAGCCTTAGTAAAGTGTTGGATGTGCAGCTAGTACCATCGTTAAAGTTTCTAGAACTCAACATTAACCAACTGTGCAAAACACTGAGTTCAGTGGTTTTCTACTAAGGTCACTGGCAAAGTTCTTTTCAGAACACATTTTAAAATTACCACACTTCGGTCTATTCTCTTCTCACCTAAACTAGAAGTTCTGTGAACAGTAGACCTCGCGCGTTGAAATAACAAATGTGGTTATGTTAAAAATAGTGTGCCAGTAAGGAAGTAAGCAGAAGGTATAGCCAGTGAAACATTATTTTGCAATTCCTGCGATTCCGGGGTTCTAGTTCTCGTTTTTTTTTTCTTGAGCTTTAACTGCTAAAGATTTTCTTTTAGGGGGCATTGTACTTTATGTATGTTAATAATTATTGAGGGAAAACATAGAATTAAATATTTACATACTTAAAAAACTAAAACTTAACAATGTATTTACAGTTCCATATCATATTCCAATATTAGAAATAATGAAAACAAACGATGTTAAAGCGTCGTGATAGTGATCTCAACCCATGTACCAACACTTTACACGCTGTCCAACGATAATTTTTTGTATGTCCTTTATCGCCGCGAGGTTTCATTTGTTTCATCTCATTTTGTAATTCAAGTAAAGCTAAGTCAAATACTTTCATAAAATAATAATTTACAAGTACACGGTCCAATTATTTGATTTATCCTCTACACTTTCTTATAATAATAAGTCATTTTTGGGCAAAGGATATATTCCTAAATTACTATTCAAAACAGGCCTAGTTTTGTTAGCAGTCTTGTAGTAGGGACAAAAAACTAGTGTTATCAAAATAAGAAATTTGAAATTGATAAATATTTTAATACAGTTCTATTTAGAATAAAATTACAAAACTTTTTTACATTTATGAAAAAAATTACAAAACATTTTTACTACTTTTTACGTAGGCCTAAAGTTGAACTTTTTCCTTTTGTTTCTTGAGCTAATAACTTTGTTAATTTTACTTCAATCATTTTTTTTACTGGCATATATGAATTCTTTGAACCTTTATCTACAAAAAAGCTATGGAACACTTTTGAACTGGTTTAGAATAAACTATAAAAACATGGTTGAAATACATTTATTTAATTTAAGGGGTTAAAAATGAAAAATGGAAAACGCTCGGCCTAGGAATAAGGAACATTCATGCAAAAAATCATCAAAATCGGTCAAGGCGTTTGGCCGTAATCGTGAGACAGACAGATACACAGACGAAATGCCGAACGGTCGAGTTATAACGGAGACCTCGCTTCGCTCTGTCAATTATGGAATTGCTTTGTGTAGTAATTCAACAAAGCAAATGACCCATAGGGTCTTCAGTTTACAAAAAAAAAAGCAGTAAGAATTACGGCTCGTTTGGGCCATCGTGATTCTTGTAGGGATACATTTACAAAGCTAGGTATTTTGATCCTTCTATGTATGTACATTTTTAAAGTAATTTTACATGACAAAATATAAGAGTTCTGTGACTCAAAACACTGACGTTCATACATACAATAAACGTCGTAAAAATGACTTCTGTGCAAACAGTACAGATTAAAAGCTTTCGACAAGGTACCGCCTGAGAGTAGAGTCCGTTTCATGAACAAATTCCCTAAAGAGTGTAAAGAAACATTGGAAGGCAATGTTAAAAAAAAAAAAAAATTAAAGCAGTTACTAAAGTTCAATGCTTTCTACGTATTGATGCCACATTATAGCCTATTATTATAAATGAGGCACATTTAAATTTTACTGTACTGCCTAATTATTGTACTGCCTAATGTCACATAAATGGATGGAAAAATGAAGTTTGCATTTTTTGTCATCATAATTTTATGAATTATGAGTTTTATTGAAATGTTGTTATTTTAATATTTAAAATTAATTTTAAGTAGCATAAAGTTGTAAAAAGATGAACAATATATGTTTTGTTAAATTATTAATATTATTATTATATGACCTGCCTAATATAAATGTAACATTTATAAAAAAAGGATGAATAAAGATTGATTGATTGAAGTTTGTGGTGACTGAACTTTCTCTTTTCAATGGCTAGAGAAAATCGGTAGGATACTGATCGAGTCTAATTACACTAAACCAAATACTACCCACTAGAAAGAAAAATTCCCAAAAGCCAAAGAGCTGTTTTCGTGCTTGTACAAAGGCCGAGGACATAGAAATACGGATTTAGACTAGGCAGTTGAAATTGAGATTTTTAGCGGGACAGATATTTTTGGTTGGCGTGGGTTTATTAAAACAGTATAAATTAGTTTCTACTAAACCAAATTAACAGGGTTAAAGGCGATTCCAAATTTGTCGTCAATCTGATTAAATGTTTAAGAGAAAGCAGTACAAATTCTGAGATTCGTAGCATAAATGATTTCTTTACTCAGACAATAAGATTTTACAAAGGAATAAATCATTATATAAATGTTACTGACCTCGATTACGTTGTCGTAAACACTCAATCTCTTGATGGAGAGAAGCAAGCATGATTTGGTGTTGTTCCTGAAGAAAGCGAAGATTTTGCTCGAGTTGTGTAATACGTAACAGAGGATCTGCAGACATGGAAGGAAAAAGGAGTCCTTCAGTACGCCCCAGCATAAGGTCTGGACATTTTTTTGTTACCTGAAAAAATATTATGAAATAAGTTTAACACTAATGACTGAAACGTAACGAGCAATATGAAGCAAGTATTGGACCTGATCGATGAAATGGACAGGCAATGTAAGAACACACTAGCGTTCATACACGGGACTGCAGCCGCCCCTCTATTGAGGAAGTACGTGTACTGAATACGGATATAATTTTAGTTTACAAAGAAAAAGTCTTGATTAGCACCATATTAAATTAGGATAAAAACCCAGTGATGCAGAAGTGGTTATTATGTGTTTATAACCATACTACAAGCTTATATCATTGTAATTCTATTGAACAGGTTGGAGTATAAAGTATTTGGGCTTGACTGTGGATTATAGAGTGTCTTGGAAACCGTATATAGGAAATCTACAAAAAAAATTAAACCAAATATTGCATGTACGAGGTGAGGACAGAAAATAATAGGACTGGTTTTTCGTGAGATAATTGAAAGGTCAAATACCATATTGCTGAATCACCTGACCTCCTCCCTACACATTCAAGCCGGATCGAAGACACTAGCTTGGTCAGTTGGGCCACAGACTTTGTTCGTGTCATACCGTATATCTGTTGGTCATAGGAAAAATGGTAGGCATTTTAATTGAACAAAGTGTCAATGTGAATTTTTTTGTGAAACTGTAAATCGGCAACAGAGAATTATTCTCTCTTACAACAAGTGTATGGGGATGAATTTATGTCACATACATGGGTTTCTGAGTGGCATAAACGTTTCAAAGAAGGGCGAGAAAATATCAAAAATGATCCACGCCCAGGACGTCTTTCAACTTCGAAACGACATTGAGAAGTAGGCAATTTCATTCGTCGAGATCCCCATTTGAGTATCCGTGCAGTTGCCAAGACTATAGGAATCGACAAATAATACATGAAAATTTCAACATAAGAAAAGTGAGTTCCAAAATGGTGCCCAAAATCCTCACGCCTCAACAAAAGGACTCACGGATGGAAATTACACCAAAAATCCCGGTTTTTTCTAGCCATACATTGTATTTTACTTTCTGAAAAACCTTGCAAATATTTACGCCTTTAAAAATACATTATTGAGTTACAGCCATTTAGATTTTTTCAAAATTGATTTCGAGTGGTTCCCAAATACTCACAATTGAATGTGTGGCTTATCGTTTGAAAGCTTATTTAATTCTGAATCCAAAAAGAATAATAATTAATATAAAAAAAATAGTACAGAAAAATGGGGCAAAATAGGAAAATACGATTTCATTGGTTTTTTGGCCGCCATTTTAAATTGGTTAAAGATATAGATGTGTAAATTTCATCGTTTTTTTTTCTTGAAATTCTACATCGAAATGATGTATCACATAACCACTTCCCTATTTAAAAAAACAAAGTTAGGTTCATTCTAGATGGCGGATAAATTTGTTGAAATTGTTTTTTTACATTGAATAGGTTCCTGAAAGTACATAGGTTTAAAGTGTTGATATGTGCAACAATTTAAAAATTATTAAGGTTTGGCCGGTCTTTTGTAACACTCTGTATACAAGGTCCTAAAGATATTTTAGGTTCACAGTGTTGGAAATATAGCATTAGTACAAAACACCCAGATTGAATGAAACTTAGGAGTGGTGCACAACATTCTGTACCAAAGTCAAATAACACTTTCTTTATGAAATTTTATTCGTTTGTCGCCTCAAAACTGTTTAGCAATATTCCAGAATATATTAAAAAATGTAAAGATTCTAAAACCTTTTAGAAGTTTTTGACGCACTGGTTACACGTTTTAGAAGATATAAGGTGCATTTTGAATATTATTTTAACTTCACAAGTGGACGAAGTTTTATGACTGCCGTGTGTGAATGTATGTGACGGAGTGTTTGTTTTTGTGGAGTGTGTTGCTTTGAATTTTATTTTAAAGGATACCGGTATATAAAGTAATTTTTTTAGTATTTCTATTGTGTATTTTTCGTACTAACGTTTGTCTCCATTTTAAACAGACTCCACCTTTGGTGCTAAATTTTTTAGTTCTTATGTTGTTAAAATATGTTATAAGTTTTTACAGGACGTTGTTTGTTATATAATCTACAAGGTTTGAAAAATAATATTTATGTTTTTACGTTTCAAATGAGGATAGCTTAGTTCAAAACAGCCTTGGCAAAAAGGATAAATTTGATTTGTACCCTTGTTTTAGAACAGTTTACAATTTTTGTTTGATTTATTTAGTCATATAAGTTTATAATAGTGTTTAAGTTATATTTCGAGTTATTTTCTGTAATTTGTATTTAGTTTGTAATGTAAGTAGTATTTATTCTTATGATAACCTAATAATTAATTATGTTTATTTTATGATTCTGATGTATGTGTACAACGAATAAAAAGTATGCGTTAAAGGGTAAAGAAGTGTGGCTAAAGGTGGTAGCTCAGCCTGCTACAGTTGGAATCTAGTTACAGCCTGTCAATTTATCTGTGCTATAAGCTGCTACATCATATTCATTAGTAAAAATATTTGTAAAATTCAGCACCAATTGGAGATGGTGCTACGAGTGTCACACGAATTAAGGAGTTTTACAATGGCTGCCAGTCTGTAAAAAGCGATCCACGTTCTAGCGGGGCCTCAACAATCTGTAATGCCTATTCGCCATTCATCAAGTAGTCGGGGATGACCGTCAAGGTTGCTGGCAGCAAGGTTCGAAAATGAACTGGTTTAGTACATCCATTTTAATCTACAATCTTGGTCTGAAAAGAGAGTCAGCAAAATGTTTAATTAGGAAAATCAGCTTTGGATTGAATTTTAACAGTTCATGTTAAACTGCATATAAAATAAGACTAGCTTTCTGAAGATTATGATCGTTGGAAATGAGTTGTAGGGTACGATCCAGAGAAGATAGTCCAGTCTTTGCAGAAGAAATATTTGTCGTCAAAAAATGGCTGGAGCATTGGAAGAAATGAATACCCATCTAAAGGGGATAAATGTTAAAATCCTTTAAGCAAATTAATGTATTTTTTCGCAGGAAAGGTTTAATACATACAAACATACAAAACCACATAGATAAACTGAATTCATATACTTTGTAAATGTATTTATTTAAGTAAATACTGTTTTCTTGATTGAAATGTTAACCTTTTCTAAAAACTAGTCCAATCATTTTATCAATTAAGTTACTCATAAACTATGATTTTCTATCGTGTTGCACTAATTTGGCTAAGTAAGTTAATAGATTTTGATTTTAAAATTTGGTTAAAAACAATGCGGCAAAATACTTTTAATTAGAATTGATGCCAATAGATCATGATTCAAGTTTTATGAAAATTTTTGTCAATTTTTAAACAACACAATGGATTACAGTATGTCTCAAACATAAACCAACTAAATATATATATCGTCGCTTAGCCAAAAATACCGCCTAATTGACATTTTGAACAAATTATAGTTTTTGGTTCCCACACATTCTGGCAGACGTTTACGTTAAAAAATCTTGAGGTAGCAGCACCATTGTAACGAAACAAAACTGCCTAAATACGCAAAGCAGATTGCCTATCTACAGAGTTTTTATAAAACAACTGCTAAACTACTAAGGGTCTATGCAGGCAATACCGCCTAACTACTAAAATTTAATGGCTAGTACCCAATATTTATAATTTGTTAAAACCCAATACCGCCTATCTACAGAGCTTTTATAAAACAACTGCCCAACTACTAAGGGTCCATGAAGATAATACTGCCTAACTACAATCATTT
>JAGFPH010000643.1:334094-353667 GCA_018207615.1 Philaenus spumarius
CCTATCTACAGAGCTTCTATAAAACAACTGCCGAACTACTAAGGGTCTATAGAGACAATACCGCCTAAATACAATCATTTACAAGCTACCACCTATCTGCAACTAGATAAAGAACCAATACCGCCTAACTAACGTAGTAAGTTTATTAACTTAAATTTCTTCTCTTCAATAGTAAAAAAGTAACCAAAATGTTGTTTTAAAAATAAAAATAGCATTTTATTGAATATGCATTATATTTACTTGAAAATAAGCAGTTTTTTGTCCTGCCTGAAAATTTACTGAAATTTTAGTTAAACGGTATTGTCAGCTAAGCAACTATTGGGGGTCATGAATAATAGATAACCATTATTTAGATGTAATTTAGTGTACATATTCACATAATAAGCAGTGTATCTTTAATCTCTTGTTTTGTTTATTTCTTGCAGGTTTGCATTAAGAAACTATTTAGCTTCTGATTACAAGCATTAAAATATACTTTATTAGTAAAGCATAACTAGAGGAAACACTCACTTGTGTACTGAAGGAAACTGAAGGCATTTTCACCAAAACTTTAGATGCCATTTTAAGAAAAGAAATTTATACAAATAAATTGATCACTGAAATTTAACTAAAAGGGTCGCTCTGACCCCACCCTTTTAACATTAAATTTAAATATATCACAATAATTTTGATTATAGTTGAACTTTAAATATAGCTATGGATAAATTTGATTTTCTATTTTTGATTAAACAATTTTCTTTTCGTCAATACGAAATCATTTCACTATGTTTGAGTAATACAGTACTGCCAGAATGAAGTATTGATTAGACAAGCCAGTATGCCTAGCGGCGAGCAGGGCAAGTTGTTTCACCCTGTTTATTGATTTGCCACCCACTCTGAGTCACCCCATCCTATCCGGCTAACAAGTGGATTTCATAATATAATGAAACCGGCATCCTTACATTTCTAATGGCATGTCAATTTTTTTTTAATGAATTAAATATAACAAAATTATGACAATTGTTAAATGAAATGTTTTAATTAATTAATTTTGAACAGCAAAAACGGTAATGGAATATTAAAAAATCATTAATTTTTAATTATTTAAAATTTTGTTTCGAACTATTCTTTATTTAAGTGACTTTTAGATTGTTAACCTTACCAAACCATGTAACCATGCACTTGCTTCTGTAAATGACTGGTTTAAATTGTAATCAGTATGTAAATAGATTCAAAAGAGTAAATAAAAGTACTATTTACATGGAATAAAGTATTTGTTAAAGAACTTGTAAAACATCAAACAAGTTTCAGAATCAGGGCCGTTGAGAGGATTTCCGGGGCACTGTGTAACTTACCATTGGGCAGTGCAGGGTAGTGAGGGTTCCGGGGGTAGAAATTAAAAAAAATTTAAGCAAGATGATGAGTTTTAAGCTCTTCTGAGAGCAACTACATCTTTTTAAAAACCGTTGGTTATAAAGCATATTTTTCGTGTTATGATGAGTAACTGGAATTCAAAGTATTTTTTATATGTTTGATTTAACTGTTGTTTATGGTAAGATTGAGTTTGTTAAACTTTTTTACACACCACATGATAGGGCACACTAAAGGGCTATAATTTTATATAATCTTAGTTTCATCAAGTAATCCCATCAAAGCTGTTGCAGCCATCTATTATTATTACTAGTATTTTTATTGATTTTAAACAATTCAATGTCGCCAAAAAGCTCAACAAATTGGTTTTAAATTATTTTTAAGAGTTTTGTTTTTATGAGAATTTTGCTTCTTACTTTTTTGTAAGGAATTAAGAAGTTTGTTTTAGTATTATGGTTACTGGTGCTTAAAAATAAATCATAACCAATTGACATCTAAAAAAATACTGACTTGCTGCTGCTGTTAAATCAAAATTTAGATCAGTTCGGAAAAATTGTCATTTCTCAGTTCTCATGTAAGAAGCATACAGTGCAACTCTGACTTCCTTTACGGACATGTGTTTTGTGCCAACACCCGAATTAAGACTCCAATCAAAATAAACAAACATTGTAACTGGATAATCAACTACGCTACAATGCTGTCACAGATTTGAAACTTGTATATTTTTTGTGTGATTGTTATAAGACAGTTAAAGAGTATATACCAAATTATTTGTTAGCATGTCAGTAAGCTGATATATAATATGACCTATTATTATTTTATATGTACAAAACGATGCTTGAAGTAAACAACAGCTACAGTAGGCGTTTGCAAGTTAAAGCAAGTAAGAAAAGAACAGCTGCTACAGTGGTTTACCAGATATAGGGTTAAAAATACACCACAACAAAAGAAATTTACTGTTTGCATTTATATCATTTTATAATTTGCAATGATCACCTGTCATTTGAACTTAAAACTATAGTAAATCTGGAAAGGACGATTAATTTTCAGTTGTAGAAATTATATCTAGACATCGAAATTATACATAAACCTAAAACATTATGACTCTACCATTGTTTGCATGACAGGCCTACTCAAAGAGTAAAGCATTATCTTGATTGCATCAGCTAGAAAACTTCTGTAAAAAAAGTGCACCATGCAACCCAACATTAGTTGAATAATTAAAATATTGCATGTGGTTGCTGATGGTAGAGTACTGCATGTTTGCTCGCTACTTGTGCACACTAATGGATTTAAAAGAAACAAAAAGAAACTAATGATGTTTTAAAAACTTTCTAAATACAGAAATAGAAATGTTACCTCTTTCTCATATATTTGTAGTTCAAATAAAGTTTTTTATTAGTAATCAAATTAACATATCGTCGCTCAGCCAAGAATACCACCTAACATTTTAGTAATTTTACAGGAGGGACAAAAAAACAATTATTTTCAAGTTCATATAATGTGTATTTAATACAGTGATATTTTTATTTTTAAAACAACACATTAATTTGATACTTTTTAATTATCGAAGAAAAGAATTCTAAGTTAATACATTTTCTATGTTAGTGGGTATTGGTTCTTTATCCAGTTACAGATAGGCGGTGTTAGCCTGTAAACAATTGTAGTTAGGCGGTATTGGCTTCATAGACCCTTAGTAGTTTGGGGTTTGTTTAGTAAAAGCTCTGTAGATAGGTGGTAACCTTGTTGAGTAGCTGATTTGTGTATCTAGGCGGCTTTGTTTTTGTGTAATGGTGCTGCTATCTCTAGGATTTTTCCGTAAATATTGTAATAGTCGACAAGTAATGGCCGTCAGAATAACTTGGAAGCAAAAAGTTATTTTTAATGTCAGTTATGCGGTATTATTTGCTAAGCGACGATATGACTGATTCTTCTTTTTTTTTAATATATGGAACTGGCTACAGCAAAAACTTAAAAAAAAAACAATGTTCAAGTAACAGATTTTTACTTTTTGAATTTAAGAAAATATATTTTTTATGTGATATTAACAGTTTTATTTTATTTTTTAGGAATAACTAGATATTTTAAATTCTATTTACTCATTTTCTTTTTATAACCACTAACAACGTTTTAAGATTTATTCACTTGTTCATATGTCTAATAGTTCATTTACTTTACTAGTTTTATAACAAAATTTCAAAGGTACTTTTATTGCAGTATTAAGAAAAAACCAAAACAAAAAAGTTTACATCTCAACTCATGGAAAGTGAAGATTAAAAATTCATATTTTTGTATACAATTTTAATAGTTTTCCATTTAAAAAATAAGTAACTGAAGAAAATATTCAATAAAATTGTAGTGAAGCATGCACATAGGGTACACATAATGTAGTCGTTTAAGTTTGCTGTAGTTGGAACTTTCATCACAGCCTAGTTATTGGCGTTCGGCGTACGGGCGATGCGCTCTCTCCCATCTGCATTAGTTAAACTGGTATAAATGACGTATATTAAAAGATATGAGGGGAATAGGTTAAGGCAGCAATATTTAAAGAAGACATCTCAATAGCTCATAGGCGTAACCAGGACGACCGTATGGGGGGGTTACAACAACCGGGAGGGGGGGAATTTCACCCTAAAACCAGCAAATCACACTTTTCTTGCGATCACTCACTGCTACGACAATAAATTTGTAACGAGTGATTGTATCGAATATTTGACCCACTAAAAATCTTCCAATCTCAAAAAGACAAACACTATTGGAAAGGTAGGCCTATTGTTTCAAACTTTAATTTTTGTATTTACAATTTCTTTCTAAAAAGGAAATTTACATACGTAACCATCGTTTTAGTTTTGAGTTTTCTAAAAGCAAATGTCACGTGAATGAAATACGCCGAAATGACCGTTAATTTCCAGTTCTATGTCCCCCCCCCACTACAGCCCGGCCAGTATTTTTTCTGAGTTATATCTATATACTGATGGATGCATCACACTTTCCCCTATCTAAAACTGCCATTAAATCAAAACTCTCACTAATAGTTCTAAAGTTGTGGGGCGTTTTGTAGACCCTTGCAATTAGTCAGTTTTCCAATCAATAAACAGCCTTACTAATTACACGTGATATCTGTGTGATAGAAGTATATTTTTAGACATATTTTGATTTATGTATGTGTAGAGTAGAGAATGCTTCAAGCTAATATTTCCTGTGAACCAAAATGTTTTGCTCGAAAAGTTTGTTATCTATGAGCGTGGGAATGAGATTGACGTTCTCAAACCAAGGCTGTAATTTCAATTAACGGTTATTCCCCATACAGCTTCATATCCGACCTTTGTGTACCAAACATGAGTGGGATTTTTCTATATTTCTCCTCGCTTTTGTTATTCAAATAATTCTAAGTCAAACACTTTTATGAAAAGATAATTTACAAGTATACAGTTCAATTCTTTGATTTATTCTCTACACTTTGTTATAATAATATTTCATTTTTGGGCAAAGTATATTATATTCCTAAATTACGTTTCAAACGTGGCATAGTTTTGATAGCAGTCTTGTAGTAGGAACATAAAAACTGGTGTTTTCAAAATAAGAAATTTGAAATTGATAAATATTTTTATACAGTTCTATTTAGAACTAAATTACAAAACTTTTTTACATTTATGGAAAAATAAAAAAAAAAATGTTTACTACTTTTTAAGTAGATTAAAGTTGACTTTTACCTTTCGTAACTGAACATTTTTTCCTTCTTGAGCTAATAACTTTGTAAATTTTACATCTATAATTTTTTTACTAGCATATAAAAATTCATTGAACCTTTCTCTACAAAAAAAACTGTAAAACACTTTAGGATTATGGTTCATTTACTATTTTTGGCGAATTTTTGAAGAAATGCTTGCAAACGGCAAAAAATCCATTTTCGTTAACATTGCCGGTTCTAGGGTTAAATTAAGATACAAAATAACACGTTTTAGGCTTCCGAAAAGTACTTTAAAACAATATAGGTATGTATAACTTTCCACTTCTAATTTTATTATGATTCAGGCCTACTTTAGAATAATTTAGAATAGCAACCATGACTCATCCCCCGCCAAATATTTCCGTGCGATGCCTCTAACCTCATAGGCTTGGAACACACGGCGTTTTTTTACTGATTGTGGATTAGTTACCGTCCCCGTTCATATAAAACCTCATTGGGATTAATCAAACTGAAGTGTCTAGTTCATTAATCACGAAGTGTGTTATGTAATGTATTATTTCTTTTAATGTTTTATTGATATGAACAGAGAGCTACTTTCGCTTTATTGTTATTACATCGCCGGTTGAAAAGGAATCAAAAAATATGCTTATTTTCGTTCGTCCAATCAATAAATAAAAGAAAAGAAGATTTTGGAACATTCTACACTGTGTTTCCCGATTTGAAGAACTAGAAGAAACATTTTTCAATTATTTAAGAATGTCGGTTTCGTCATTTGACAAACTGCACACGCGGCTGAAGGATAGTATTCTACGGAAAAAAAACTAAAATAAGGAAAATTGGCGTGTATTTGGTCACATTCGCCAATGTTTCGGCGGAGAGATAAAAAATCCATCGATTGTAATGGCAGCGAGCGGCTGCACAGCTACCGTCAGCGGAAAATAAACAGATCGTTTATTTTTCCGATGAATGTGTATGTTCTAATACTCTCCTTCGCGCCACTGTTGATATGGCGGCGACGGCAAATAATCTGTGGCGGAAAACGCCGTATGCTGCCTTTAGAACACTATACTTTAATACACTACACTGCATCTATATAAAATAAAGTGTCAGTGCCCAATTCAACCAAAGATAATGTCAGCAATATTGAATATATTGGTAATTTATTGTAGCTTAACATTTGCATAGGTGTTGAAAACAAGTTAGGTATTTTAATATAAACAAAGTCCGAAATATTTTTTCAATGGGGGGGGGTTATAACCCCCCCCCTGGTTACGCCTATGCAATAGCTAAGTAATGGCCATTAAGATTTCGGCATAACCTTTTCATGTAAGAACAGTGACTTGCTTGATCGCTTTATGTATATTAAACCACTACAGAGAATATATCAATATTTGTTAAATCTATAATCTGCAATCCTGCTTTTGGAGCAAAATGTAAGACTTCGATCGAAAACTGGTCCAAGAAGAAGAGAGAGAAGGTGACCAAAGATGAGGGGAAGAACTGTAGGTCTACATAGGAAGAAGGACATGAGGATAGCGGGTGTAACGCCTTCCATTTGATTAAAGGAATATGCTTCCAATATAACCTATAAGTTTTCTTTGTTAAATTTAAAAAAATAGAGCTTAATAAAAAAGTATTAATTAGTTACCTAGATCATACATAAAGACAGTTCGAGGGACAAATCAGTAAAACAAAGTGATCATTGTCCCTAGACTAATTGTGCCCATTGACCACAGTAATATTATATGACCATATAACTAAATAAATAACATACTAAATTGTGATGCATACGTTATCAAGCATACACAGAACGGAACTTCTGCCAATTCAATTCCGGTAGGGAAGAAGATAGCAATTTTCAGCAAGTAAGCTTCTTCTACATCTTCGGAGCAAGATGGTCATGGTCTTGTAATAAAGTTTTGGATATAAGTCCATTAAAGTGAACATTATGTATATACCAAGTTCAAAACATAAGAATGGTCTATATGTGCTTATAGTAAAAGAAAATTCAATCGACACAAAAAGTTTCAACCGATTTCAACAGATACGAGATCTACTTCTCTTCAAGTGGCCTCAGGCATTAAGATGGGATAAAATAACATAATTAAAAGACAGCGGGGGTGAGAAATTGTGCACAATGAACATTGTATTAAAACCAGTTGGTATTTAAGAAGTATTTTATATAATATAATATATTTGCTCTCTCTTCAAACAACCACTTTAATAATTAATTGAGACTTCATTGTTAAGTAATTATTATATGGCCCTTTTTATTCATTATTATAATAAAAATATGTTTTGAAAAATATTTAAAGTAATTTATGCATTTTCACTTCTTGTTAAAGGTGCTGAGTACCTTTCAGCCAATGAACTCAACCCTGAGAGGTTAAATATATTTTTTAAATTAATAAACTTTTAAATGGCGCTCCCAAGTGTGGCTTTAACGCATTTGGCAATCCATTCAGGTTCACGGTAAGTATTTGGTTATTGTGGACTAAGTAGGTATCTTGTGATCACGGACAGGAGGGATTCACCAAACTGTGATCGAGGTGGTTAGGAGGAAATATAACTGTACTTTGTTATTTCCCATGATTTTAGTCTCATAAGGCAAAGAAAACTAGCTAAGGATACTCCACAGGGGAAACAAACAACACCAGGAACTGGAACATACTTTCTCACAAACATATTTAAATTATTAAACAGTCACTGTGACTTCATAACTGTAGGAGGTGTAGGAGAGGTGATATTAAAGTAGGAGATTAACTAATAAATATTATTATTATTAGCTAGAGAGAAAACTGTTCGATCGATTTGAAACAAATTTGCACCAAACACGTCAATTAGGATAGATGCACGAAAAGGTGTTGAAAAATTTTGAAAACAACACCCTTTTTGGCCAAAAAAAATCCCAGAATCAGTTATTATTATTATTATTAGCTAAACGAGAATTTTTAGAATGATGCGGTTTTTTGCATATGGTAGGGTACATTAAGGGCTACAAATAAGCCAAATGTTATTGATGTAAACACGTCTCATCACATATGACAATGCGCCTAAAAAAATCCTCCCCTTCTTGCCGAAATTGATTCAAAAGTCTTTCAGCGATCTCCGACCTGACCTGTTTTTGATTTTCGGTCAAAAACCTCAGAACCCATCGGGCACTAGTTTTTCTGATGGCGAAATGATTGGTGATAGTGGATTGAACCCCACGTTCTCGCCCAGCCTTATATTCTCTGGCCCACGTGCACACACGATTCTGAGACAGTGTACTGTCCCCAAACTGTTCCTTCAATCGACTAAAAATGTCCGACTGTATAACGCCTTCATTGGTTAAAAACTTTATGATGATGCGTTGTGCAACAGAAGAATGTACCTCTTGCTCAGTCATGGCTGTAATGACGACAGGACCGAGCGTGCCCGCTAACAAGCGGGTTCTTCCCATTCTTCACAAACCAAACATCAACTGCACTCTACATCATCTAGCTAGGAACTGCGTTGTAAGCAGAATTGCAAAATTACCGTTTATATTTGATCCACCCTTGTATACAGAAAAAACTGGAAATTATCAATCGTGTTCTTCGAAAACATCCTAATATTATTACATTAATTTATTGAGTTCATACTGAATTTTTGGTCTAGAATAGTACATAAACTCAATTAGTTACACTTTAATTTAGAACATACCTTTAACTAAGCCATTGTTTTCTCTGTACAATAGAACTATAGACAAATTTAGTTACGAGATACAATTTATTATGCCTTAATTGCTATTGTTTATAAAGTGTATTTGTTTCATCCATGATAATAATGAATTTGTAACTAAATTCCAAATTATAATACTGTATATACTGAATGAATAAGATACATTTACGGAAAATTAAATAATTCGATCAAGCAGTTGAACAACAATTGGGCGAATTTTAATCCTATCAAGGGCTGCTTTGTTCCACTCGCAACGTAAAAACTCGCTTTGTAAGTTTGCACCTCGACCTGGCTGCCTCGGGTTGTGGACTGCTTAGCTTCGCTCGCAATCAGAAACTGGCTACACGTAGATTTGATTGATTGGCCGGGTACTTTTTTATGGTATTTTAAATTTTGAGGCAACCAGATGGTCTATAAGGTCGTGTAAAAAAACAAAATGTGCAGAATAATCTCGTAGATTTATTTTTTTTAGATAAAACACCCGAAAAATGTCAAAAAATTGCTATTTCCTGTCAGAAAACGTGCTTAGTGGTTGTTGAATTTTTTGCTAATAAATTCGACCGAGAGACTTAGAAAACCAATATTTCTACCAATTCGGACGTAAAATGCAGACTTTAGGGTGTGATCACATATAAAATTTTTAATGACTCCCCAAAACGTGATCTGGGACTCTGATTGGAAGTCATTGACCACTCCCAACCTTAGGTATCACTGCAATAGCTCATCTTTCGTATGAAATTCACTAAAAATATTGATACAATATTTATTTTACAAGTTTTTAGGATTTGTACCTTTAAAGGTAAAAATTTCACTTTTTTTATGGTTACTAGTTTGACTGCCGCAGTAAATTTTGTCTGGGAGGGATAAAAGTACAATAATAATACCTTTGGCATAGTTATAATACTTGGTTTTTGTAGTTCGAGCTATGTTTGCATTATGATTAGTCACTGTAAGTAGTACAACAATAATTTGATTTCACAGGCCATTCACCTCTTCCCACCAGAATACTGGTCTGTTTGCATGGTGCTCGTGTTGTTTGTACACAAAACCATTAACTCATTATCCAGTTTATTACGTTTTTTTATCCATCAACGATTTAACGCCAAACGCAAATATGTCGGAAATGTTAAGTTTGTCAACCTTTATAAGAAGAAAATAACCGTTGAAATTTATTTGACCAAAATTATAAAAACAGGCTTTTAAGAAAAACATTTTTGGGATGTATTTCCAAGGAATTACAAAATTAAAATGATGTAAGTAACTCTCTTTGTAAGTAATATTTTACCTTTTCAAAAACAGGGCTGGGGATGTAAAAGTTAAATTTAACAAGTTCGCTACCGAGTGACGCTCGGTTCATTACCATAGACTATCTCGTGCCACTATAAAACAATATACACAGATTGAAACAAACAGTTGTGACATTAGCACAGATCATGAGTACGACTTTGTTTAAATGAGTTAATATACTTTGTAATAACCTAAAAGGTATGTTCAAGCAATGCAATGTATTTATATATTTGCTTTTATACTGTTTTTAGCACTTTTTAAGTCGTCGCATGTATGCGATTTAATCTATGCTATGAAACATAGTAAGTTTTTTTGTTAAAGACCAAGTGTCGCACATATGTGACACTGAACTTTGATTATTTACAATAGTGCTAAGGTAAGTTTTAACAATATAACATATTTTTTTAAAGATAAATTAATTGTAATTGAAAAAATTTAGCCGTTTTGAAAATATAGAAAATATATATGCCCCACATAAAACAAAACATGTTGAAAACATATACAAAAATAGGAACATAGAAACATATATAAATAATAAGAGTTTCACACAAAAGTGTCTCTAGTTTTCATTAGACGACCTTCCAAATTGAACAAATTTACCAAAAATAAAAATATATATGCATAATATCATGTATAAAATTAAACATATATTAGAAACATATCAAAATAGACATTGCTAAACGTCAAAGTTGCAGACCAAGCGCAACATTTGAGCGGCAGACATTCCTACATAGTGATACTAGTAAGTCAGGTGTTTTAAATAGACTCGTACTTTAAAATTAGCCATTAAATAACAAAAGAATACTGCCACAAATATGCTAAGTCAGTCTATTTTAATTAGACCAGGCGTTTCAAATTTGCGGTACAGTCTGTGGATAGAAACCGGTATGTGGATAGATCTGATGCGACGCTAGTTTATGTTTACAAAAAACTTTTACAATTGCGGTAAGCAGACGTGTTAAAGGTACAGCTTATAGCACATTATTTTAAAATGTATTAAAAAACAAATAAACCTACATGGTGCAAGTTTCATTTCACTACTATAATTTGTAACAAAATGGTGGATGGAAAAAGTTCAAATAAAATAAAAAAGGAAATTGAGAAAAACTTCTTTTCTAGTACCAGAATGGTTTCAATTTTTAATACCTAACTAAAAAAAAAACCTAACTAAGATTAGCGGGGATAATCTCGTAGGCACTGAGACGGGTCCTTCGTTCTTATCTGTTGTGGAGGCCTACTACTGTTTGCTCATTTGTGTTGGATGTCCTTAGAGTAAAATGATACATTAAATTCGATTTAAAAGAAAACTTGTTGTTAAGGACGTTGTGCGGATCTCTTTTCATATTTTTGTAGATCTCGAACTCTCCCACCGAATCCATGAATCTACTTTTATTGCAAAAGTGTAGTATTCTGTGTTACTATGGATAACTGTTTTTGTTGTTCTGGACTGGTTATAATATACTTATAATTACATAAATACCTTATTTATACAACTGCTCGCAGTCCAGTAAACGTTGTTATTAATCGTACTGATTAAGCAATGAACAAGTAAAAAACACGTGTGTACATCTTATACGATAGTAAATTAACATTGCGTATATTTTAAATGTAGTTTTGTGTCTCAAAGTGTTGTGATGTATGTTAATGTATTGTGTTGTGTGTTTTGTGAAATTTTAAAGTTGACGAGCATTTAAATTAAATGCTATAACATAACAAGTTTCGGTTTGACAATGCCTGAATAAAATAGGCAAAACGGTCGTCACCGATTAATAACAACGTTTACTGGACTGCGAGCAGTTGTATAAATAAGGTATTTATTTAATTATAAGTTTACTGTGGTTGTATGTTGTGACAGATGCCCTGCACGTTTTATAATAATTAATAATCATAGTGTAGTAATTCTGGATCTTTATTGATAGTGGTTGTGCTAAGTATTGGCTTGCTCTCAAACAATAGTTGATGTCACAGTTTATAGTTAAAGAGGGGAGCAGACTCCAGACCACACAGTGTGGATACAGTTGCCTTTGTCTTCATTAGCTTAGTTATACATTTCAGCCAGCAGAGGAATTTGCTTGTTTTGCTTTAATAAACGCTGCAAAGTAAAATAATTATTTCGTCACCTTTTTGAAGAACGTTCTCCACCACAAACCATCCTGATAACATCCGCAAGCTCGAACGAAAGTGGAAGCATACATCTTATAATAAGAAGATAAAACATCGCACAGGAATAACAAAGGTTACCTACAACGAGAAGCCCGTTAAACTATGTATTTAGTGTTTTTTTATCAGATATTCAGAGAAAACAGAATTTATGGAAAAGATTCTCTTGGGCAAGTGTTCCCTGAATCTTTTTTTGAAAGAGCAGGTCGTCTGTAATGTACAAATACTGGGACACTAGCTGAATGTGTTTTTGTAAATGCCAGTCTTTTTGTCTTCGTTTATGTTTTTTGCTGGTTTATTCAAAAAAGAAGATAATTTATTAGACGTATTGAAAGTAACAGCAATGTTCTATTTAGCTAGTTCGTACTTTAGAGTGTTGCTTAATGATAATGAGTATTCCGTGGCAACGTATGTCTGTTTTTTATTGATAGGTTTCTTGTTTTCATGCTATTTGGTAGATTTGTCAATAATTGAGCTTTTGTAGGTATTGGAGACTGTGATACTTAATTGTGTTTACTTCCTGTTCATAATTATGTTTGTCCAAAGGGATTAAGATTAGCGTATTGCCTAATACGTTGTGGTATTTTTCTATAGATGTTGAAGTTAAAACTATTGTTTGGTTTTCATATAGATAGTTTTAAAAAGTTTAGGTTGTTATTAAGTTCCTCTTCGAGAGTGAATTGGAATTGTCTTCATTAGGGGTCTGCGAGTAATGATTTTTTGATTCGGGTCGGGTAGTGAAATTTTTCACTCGGGTCGGGTAGTGAAATTTTTCACCCGGGTCTGGTTGGGTAGTGATATTTTTCATCCCGGTCTGTCAGGTAGTAAATGTAAACTGAAAGCACGTGATTATGTTATACAGTAGAACCTTGATAATTCGAGCTAATTGGGGCTGACTGTATCTCAAACTATAAAAAACTTGGAATACATGGAGAAATGGACAAAATAATGAATAACATATTTTTAATGTTTTGATTTTATCTCTATTACGGCTCCATTCCCCTACAGTAACTTCACTGACACTCAGCAGCAAGTTTCTTCAAGGTTTCACCACTGTCTAGTTTTTTCAAGGCCTATAATTTAATTTTAATTGGCACAAACTTTCTTTCAAAACTAAAATCAATAGTTTAACGGAAACAGTAAAGAATGCACTCGCTAATCGACAATGTTACAAGATAGCAAGATATGCGTAGCGCACGTTCTTCTGTGGAAATTGACAGTTTACTATTGAAATTGATCTATTTTTAGAATAACAAGAGGGGGAAGCAAGCAAATATGAGATATATGACTGAGCTGACATGAGACGATATATATGATGACATATGACTATATATGAGCTGATATATGACTAAGCGGCCTCTGTGAGACTCAATGTTGACTCATTACATAACTGTGAGTGTTGTTCATTACCAAGCCCGCCAAATGAACACAAGCCAGCCACTTCGATCCCTTGTCACTTTCAATAGACTAGTTGGCATTTTAAACCTACAATGGAGCGGCGGTAAAAAAGTAATTTTGAAGTGCACTACATTCGACGTTTTAAAAGCTTTAAATAGTCAAAAAAGCTATTTTTATTTTGCAAACAAGACTCGAAATACCCGGACCATCGAACTACTGCAACTCGAATTATCGAGGTTCTACTGTATTTAGAAAATAACAACTTTAGCACTGGTTTCAGAATTCAGAAATATTATATTTTTACTTAGTATGTTATTAGGTTACTAAAAAAGTAATCAGCCTAACCAAATTAAATTTAAGATTCATTTTGTTTTAGTATCCAAGTCACGTTTGTTTAATTAAACAATAAAGTGTGACGATTGCACTAAATTCTATATAGGGCAGACAGGACGTACATTTCATCAAAGATTTAAAGAACATCTGCCAAAAAAGGACATTAATGGCATTAGGTCAAATTACGCACGCCACCTGGTGGACGAAGACCATTCGTACACCGATTTCAATACAAATATGGAACCATTACATATCTGCAGTAAAGGCAAATATATGGATGCCATCGAAGAATATGAGATCTATAAAGCCTTTAAAGGTAACAAGGACTCAATATTGAATGACCAATTATGCTTTTTTTCGAACTTAATATACGACACGGCAATCAGAATTCATGATAACAATCTTGAATAAACAATTTATGTAGACCCATTGCTAAGTATTAGGCATGAAACGTCAGTCGTCCATGGACTGTGTAACGGTACCCACCGTGTTGTAACTTTGTGTTGTGTGTTTGTGTTGTGTAATATGTTGTGTAACTTTTATATTTTAATGTGTTCACGATCTCGAGTGAGTGATTCTCTGAGGATGGGGCACAAGCTCTGAAACACGTCAGGAAAACTGAAGCAAAGAAGTCACGTGGCGGAGCCAAATGAGGTAAAATATTGTTTAATCAAATTAAATTATTAGGCTAATTGAAATATTTCTTTCTATTCCTAAAAGTACTGATTGATGATTTAGATTTATTTTCCGTTCGATTTGTATTGGTATTTCTCTCATAATCGCTATATGTTACAAAACTCATATGCCTAGCAGTACACCAATAAACGAAGCTGACTGGCCTTGATGTCAAACAAACGAAGCTGATATCATATCGCCTTATTAGTTGTCGGAGAAAAAGTTCTCTCGTAAAAATTCCGGGGAAATGATCGCTCCCAAGTAACGAATTATACAACATAGATAATAGACTGGACTGGTAGGTATATGCATGGATTATGCAAGACGATATTATAGTCATGTCATACATAAAACACGAGAGGTGTTTTTACTCTTTAGGTTTTTGACTTTTTTCATCAGAATAATTGTTTTTTCTATGTGACTTGAAGTAAACGACAGATGTCTAGCTGTTTTAACCAACGTGACGTTTTGGTTCCATATTTGTTCCATTTGTTAAGTCGAGATCGTTTGTTGTGAATATAATATGAATAAAGAAGGTTGAACAATCCAAAGTTTCAATTGTTGACACATTGTCTTTATTTTTTATGTTAAAATAACTTTTAACTAATTTTTGTTTTTTAGCTACAAAAAAAATTCATTATTAATTTTATTCCTCACTACCGAATTTATCGGGTACAGCCAAAATACTCGACCACATTTTAACGTATATTTCGGACTCCTCCGACCCTCGGGTAGTGAAAAAACAAGCCCGAAACCTGAAAATTCGGGTACCCTCAGACCTCGAGACTTTATAAATCAAACTTGTGTGCTTCAAGCATTAATTTTAAAACAATTAATGTGTAGTAATAAATTACTTTATTTTGCTTCATCATTTGTCTTGTTACTCAGTTTATTCCTCTGTAAAGGTGGAGAAAAGTTTAAAACATTCTTATACACATATTAAAAACTTCAAACACACACACACACACACATAAACACGTGTACACTTATTTACAAAGCAGAGTCACGTGCACACTGTTGCATGGTTCGCAAACTACTGACTGTTGCGGTGAGGCTAGGATTGATTGGTCTTAGTAACAAGACAAAAGTCATATAACGGAGTAAAGTAAAGTAATTTATTACTACACATTAATTGGTATTCAATAGTGACATTTTATTTAATAACTTTTACTTACTAAGCATTTTAAATCCATGCCTCTAGACTAGAATATATGAAATACCTACCAACAATACTATACAAATACAGTCTGTTTACCCAAGTAAACAGTGGATGTTTTAAGTTAATTTAAAGAACAAACAAACTCACCAATCTTTTGAATTCAACTGAATTATTTCCTCCAGTTGAGATTGCTGAATCAAAATGTGTTGATGGTATCAGAGTCGATCGACTCCACTGAGGAAATTGGTTAGTGATGGGAGGAAGTGCCATGGTTTCTTTCGTGGAACTGTCAGTGTTGGTCATCTCATAGCCTTCCCTATTCACAAAAAAAAAAACTATTCCAATATTAAAAGATAAAGTAAGGCAAGCTTCATACACAGATGTAATTTGTCTTATACTATTTCCTACGTTCTACAACATATATAGGATTGTAACTCTTAATATTATATTGTTAAATATTTCCCAATTTATAATGTTACAAAGTTCTACAAGAAACATTATTTACCAAAGTTAGTCAAATATAAACCGGACTTTTTTTATAAACAGTCAGACTTCGATTTAGCGAACTCCTGGCACTCAGCCATGTTGGTTCGTTATATCTATAAATTCGTTAATCGCGAATTCATTAGTATATCAAAGTCGATGTCCAAGAAATTTGTTTGACTGTTGGGGAAAATTTAAAAAAAAGATAATTCCGAACAGCAGTTTATTCAACATTATAAAAATAATTATGTATTAGGATCAAGGTTTGAAAAATTTATCAATCTTCATTTATACCTACTTTTTTTCTTCTGCAGAATAACCTTCAAATAAAGTTGGTAACTTGTCTTTCCAGTCATCAAACAAATCTTAATCTGCACCTGCAATTTCCCCACAAGTAGTTTTAACATTTATACCATATCTTTTTTTTTAATTATGAAGCCAACTGCTGCTTGCGGTGAACTTAATGCGTCTAAGTGACGTTGCAAACGAGAGAGGTTTTTTATTCAGCAGCGGTTCACAGATTGCATGTTTTTATCTCGGACCTCAGCGCCTTTTTTGACATGATACGTAGAATGGGTCTTACGTTCACGAGCATGGTGTTTCCCTTTTGATTTCAAAATCGTAGAGAGCTTATTTCGGGTGATGTAAAACTCACTGGTGATCTCACTTTTACACCCTGTTCCACCAGTTCAATAAGCTCTCATTTATCCTGCACAGTTAATGAACATCTCTTTGTTGGGGCCTTGAAGCATTGCTGAACTAAACTGAACAAGAACTGAATGGAAAATGTGATTCTTCATAGAATGTTTAACCTTCGATCATTGTTTGAATTGACAGCCCAGTCAATAAAGTTTTTTGTCACAACTAATTAAGGGAAAGCTGAATTTTTTATATGTGATAGACCCTTATGAAACATGTATTTTCTCAAAAGTCCCCTCCTATCCCCCTTGTGCTTCCCCCTTCACCCCCCTTTGAAGCATACAAATGCAGAGTTTTACTAGATTGCTTACAAGTTCGTTAATACTCATCGTAGCGAATTAATTTTCTGTAAATGTGTTCCTTAATACATATTAAGCATATTTTGTTCTTACAAATTTTTTGTTTAAGTTAATATTAAGGGAGCTATGAAACAACAAACACCAAAAAAATGGTTTCTCAAAGCTTAGGGCTATAAATTTTCTTTATTAACTATATTTTTTAAATTATTTAAAATACACAAAAATGGTTCAAATAAAAGATGTAATATGTGTCTTTAGCTTTAATATGATGTGGATAACTACTTCTTTAACCCCCCCCCCCCTCCACATTTTTTCATAGTTCTCTATATAACGATATTTCACACCATAATTCGTTCAGTTGTAATCGAGCATAAAGAAAACTAGTTTGTTTAATATGTGCATAAAAAATTTTGTATTCCACGACAAAACCCTTGGGACCGGGACTTTGGTTCGATTAATCACAAAATTCAACAAAAAATAAAAATCGTGAAAAAATAAAAACTAAATATTTAAGTTTTCTAAACATACATGCAAGCTCTACACATTTTCCTAACATTGTGGAAGCTTGTGTATATAACTTTGTGGTCGAGTCATCAGTCAATTGCAAAGTGTTTTCAAGGGTTTCTCCGTGCATTTCCTCAAGTTTTCAGTCAATAACCTCGGAATCAATCAATCACAGACTTTTCTGAAGCCAAGATGCTCTGTGATGATCTGCAATTTAATGGCTGATACCTAACTATAACGATGTTTTTTTCAAACATCGACCGCCGTCCACCTTTGATAAGGTGACAACAATGAACGGATGTGGTATTCATTGAGACTGCACCTTAGAACATGACTTTCATTTTCTATCCTTTTTCGTTCACCTTTAAACTTGCTTGTTTGTCTTCGTTAAAAACTTTATTATAATCTGTTGCGCAACGGGCGATAGAACCTCTTGCTATTTCATGGCTGTACTGAGAAAAAAGGAGAGAAACACCCAACCAAGAGAGTTCCTCACCTCATTCATGACACTGCCAACCTGCTCGAGATCATCTGAGGAGACGGAGAACCAAAGTTCGACTTATATTTGACTCACCCTGGTATTGTAACTCATTTCAGAGACTTAGTTTATGAAACTAAGCCCTCAATTGAGCACAGTTGTACAACCAATACAGGCTTAGTCTTATTTTGTTTAGAATACATGGACTATGAACTATTTGTATTTATAAAAACTTTTATACCAAAATCTAAAATAAACAAGTAACCACAAAATAGAAAGGCCACACACGCTCGAAAGGCCACACACAACGCCTAGATGGCCTAGATGACTTGTATTATTTCCCATCAGGTTGCTCGGCCCTCATTTTGACTGGACGCCATCTCCAGCTAGGAATTTTTTGAATTCACTTGACATGTTAGGTAAGTATTTAAAGATTGAAGCCAGCTAACAAGAATAATATATAAATAAGCTCTGATTACTGAGAAATATAACTTATTTTAAATAGAAAACATGGTGTTGAGTAGTATTTTAGACCTCATAAAATCGTTACTGGTATTTATTATTATTTTTATAAGGGGGTTTGTGTGATCCACCACCAGGACTCACTGCACCTATACCATGAGGTCCTCTGTGCTATGTGAGGTTCATGTATATAACTGGTGTCAGGGTATCCTTGTCCCAGATATTTCTGCCTCATTGATTCGAGGGCATCACATTCGCATAGAACGTGGAAAGAAGTTTCCTCCTTCTCTCCACACCTTCGACATAAATGGGTTGTTCTCCAGCCCCATCAGTAGACCGACCAACAACCTCACTTCCGGCATAGATCATGAATAATAAATAGACCTTGCATCCATACGGAGGATGTGTGCCGGAAAAAAGGTTGTCGCGAAAATAGTACATGATCACGCCGCGAGGTAGCGCTAGGAAGAAAATTGGTAGCATTGGTGTTTCAAACAGCTTCCTTCGTTTCCCCAATAGATAGCGCCAAAAAAGTTGAATTTCCAGTGGAACAAAATATTGCATTGGATCGGAATCTATTATGTTATCCAAATACAATGCTTCTGGCCTGCCAAGACCCAGCAGTGTTCTGCCTAGGTGTCCATCCAGGCCATCGATGAAGTTGTGTGCCTGTCTCTGACCTCTTACCGTCTCTCTCCATCTAAGCAATTGTCTTGATTGAACATTTTTGAAGTGAAAACTTCTTTAGCGGCGTTGGGCACTTTTTGCTTGGGGAAAAAGCATTGAATTCGCGACCGTTACCACTCGAGATATAGTATGTATTATATATATATATATATATATATGTATGTACGCAACGCGAATATACTACATAGCACTTCTTATTGGGAGAG